>VYZS01015405.1:0-10530 GCA_013400695.1 Neodrepanis coruscans
CACCCCCAGGAATCAGCCATTGTCGCTGTTCCCACTGCTCACTGCTGGCTCTGCCCACTGCCTCCCTGCACTGCGCCCGCCACTCCAGATCACAGCCAGCCAGCACCGCTCCTCCTGCATCCCTCAAATTCACCCCAGGAGAGAAAATGGGGAAGAACCAAAAAAAGCAAGTCGTATACGTTTTCCTGGGTACTTAAGCCATGACATAGGCTCCAGCCCTTAAAATTCTCTGTAGAAATGTGTATTTAATTTCTACCTGAATAGTTCCCTCTTCTTGAACACATAGCTTGAACTTTTCTCATCTGAGTATCACAGAAAGGGCTTTCACCTGTAGTGGTAAATGAAATAGGCCTTACAGTGCACCTTCATATAGTTTAAAATGTCCTTCTGCTCCATTCTCACTCCTGATAAATGGGGTTGCCAATGCTGAGAACTCAACAGTTGGGCTACTATGTGCCAGGGCTCCAGGCTGTGTCATCACTCTGTTTGAATTGTCTGTATAGAAAGCCTCTGTGTTTGTGGGTACCTGGATGCAGGAGCTATAATATTTTATTTTGCCTGAATAGCAGTATAAGCACATTACCAGTGTCAAGGCTGGTGGCTCTCTGGGGATGGGCATTAGGAATGCCAGGTGGGCAATGGCAGGGAGACAGTAGGGGACTGTACCATCTCCCCAAACTGAAACAGAGCAAATGGGGGCACTGGGGCAGTCACAGCCTCAGCAACAGGAACCTTTCTGGGGATTGGGATGGGCAAAGTCCAGCCTAGGACATGGGCCCATGGCGGACCAGCTTGGCAGGGCCCATGGCTGGGCAGTTCAGGGGAACTGGAGACTAGTCTTGTTATGAGGATACTGCGGCAGAAGTGAGTGGGGGGTGAAGAGGAGCTGAGTTAGGGGTGAATGAAATTATCTGGAGTCTAGGAAATGCTCATAGGTGCTGAGGTTTTCGGGCATTCACGCAGGGTCCAGAGGAACGCAGGCACACCAGTATAATGCAAAGTCAAACCTGCTTTATTATCTATATCCTATGTATATGCATGCAGTACAATACCTCTACTTTCAGCTACACCTACAAGCTACCAGTTCTACACCCGTCTACACACTAACTAGACTCACAGCAAAGGGCCTAATTGTTTACAGATGATGTCACCCTTTAGTTGGCTATAGCTGTGAAGCTGGCCAATACTAAGACTTCTTTGCTATAGTAACTTCTAGTGCTGTTTCTACCAGCAAAACCTGCTTACTTTAAGTTTCTTCTCATGTCCTTGTGGTCAGGCTGTTATCTACAGTCCAGCTTTGAGATATGCCTGCTGGACACATTCTGTGTCTGTCTCACGGCCTTCTCTCATGGTATCCAACACATAGGAGTTGGGGAATAGGGCAGGGGTCTGCTGTCAGAAACAAAGCTAACATGAGTATGGTCCCTGGAAAAACTGAGCACAGACACCAGATAAAGAAGCATAGAGAGCAAGAACTAGATATCATGAGGGCCTAGAGATAAAAATTGAAACAACTTCTAAAGGTTTCCTCAGGGAAAACTGGCGACAGCGATTCTGCGCCTCGATGGGGGGAGGTTTCCAGGTCTTGGGATGGGGCAGAGAATGGGGAAGAGCCTTGAACTGGGGCCAATCAGCAACAAGTGACGCCTACTACCGGGGAAGCGTATATAAGCCCAGGGGATCACATGGTTCAGGGAGTGGGTCTTTGAAATGAGTCTGTAACCTGCTCCCTGTGCATGCAGAATANTGTGAACCGTCTCTTTGATTGGACGGTCAGTGCCTGGGAACCACCCCTAGTGAGAGGCTGAGCTCAGACCAGGAGTGCGGGTCCCCCGTGGCCCCGCCTGGCGTCTCGGGGGGGTCCCGATACTGCACCCCTGGGCCACCCCGACCTGCGCCAACCCGGTTGCCCTCTGCAGCAGCCCCCCAGCTGCGCGAGGTCCACCGACAGCCCCGTCCATTCCATGCATGTGGGAAACGCCACCGCGCATGTGCAGCGCCGAACCGGGCTGGGGCTGGCAGTGCCTGGCAGCGCCAGCAACTCCTAGTGCCTATGGCCACAGAGCCATAGGGGAAATGTGCCTGGCCAGGGCAGGCCGTGCAGCGGCCCCCGCACCGCCCACACCGGCCCGCCCCTGTGGGCGGGCGTCTGTGGGGCAGAGGGGAGGCAGAGGCGGGGATCTGCTGCCCCCCCCCGCCTCGGCCCCGTTGCCCAGGGGTTCCAACCCCTGCCCGCCGGAGGCCCCCCCCCCACGCCCAGCTGACCTGGGGGCACAGCCGGGCCCCTGCGCCGGTGGGGGTGGGGGGGGAAGGGAAAAAGACTGGTTTTAGCTTCAACCTACAACAAAAGGATATGGTTTCTATTTGTATGTCTCTCATAGGAATCATCTGTAATTTAGTTTTAATATGCTGGGGTTAATAACTCTCTTCTGAATGTCTCTCTCGTGAATTTTTGCTGAATGTCTCCCTAACATTTGCACTACCTGAACTTTCACTTCATCTGCTTCTTACTTGATGTTCTATTCTTAATTTAATTGGCCTAGTGGTATTGTGATTATGGTACCAAATTTTGGCTATTCATTTTGTCTCTTCATGTACACTTCTGAAGAGGTCTCTGTGCCTTTCAGACACATTGATGCCCACTGTTTATTTGCATTCTTTTACTTATTGTGTTCTGCTGCCCTGTCTTTGCGTCTGATGGTAGTCTGAACTTCACAGTCCACTTAATTTTTTGCTTTTTTTTACTTCACTAATGCCACACATATGCAAAGATCTCTGATTCACTGATTACTTTCTTAATATTGGGCCATTTTTTTCTTCTCTGCCATCCTTTGCATAATGACTTGTCAGAATTTTTCATGTGATCTCATGTAAAGGGCATTTTATTATTATCTTGTTTTTTCTTCCCCACTATACGCATGGGTCTTTGGATTTTCTTCATCTCTTCTGCTTTGTGTTTGTATGCCTTTCTTTGTTGAATTTTCAGTAAAGTTTCTTGCTTTCCTTGCTCTGCCTTTTTAAACATCTTTGTAACTGCTTTAGTTATGTTCTCTATTCAGGTATGAATTTGTTTGCTATCTTGTGCACATCTTTAGCTCTCTGTAGAGTTAATGGGTTCTCTAAGCATTCTCATTTGAGTGCCTGGATTTTTGTCCTGTCATTATTCTATCAGAAATTAGTTCAGCCTGTACAGTTTGGTAATTGTATTAATCAGTCATCTTTGTGTAGTTTGCCAAAGCCCTTACCTGCTGTTCTGCATTGATGGTTCTTTATTTATGGAAAAGGGAATCTCTCATGTAGCAGGATTTTTTAATGAATTTAAATACTCAGAAGCATTGAGATTTCTTCTTGCCTGCTGCTGGCATACTGGGATGTCATCAAAGTGTAAGACACCCTTTGCCCATAGCAACTGTCTGTTCCTCTCATATTTTTCTTTTTCCCCCTATTTTCTAGAGCCATGTCACAATCTGTTGTTTTCTTCCTTTTTTTCATTAGTTTTGTATGTTCTATTTTTAAATGCTTGTCTGCTCAGGCACTAGACTGTATTGTGCCGTAACTCTTTTTTTTTTTTTTCTATAAGATCACTTTAAATTTGCTGCAATCATACATATGCACAAGCAAAATTAGTCAAAAAAGGTAAACATTCAGATTTTGTTCCTTCCTTCACATATAAGGTCTTAACCACTCTCACAAACTTAAGCATTTTATACTCAAAAAGAGCTCTACAACATTGTTCTAATAATGTTACCCTAACCTATCTGTTCCCTCCATTTTCACTCTATGTCTGGCCCCTAAGCACTTGTTCCTTATCCCCCTGGATCTGTTTTGAATCACAGTTTTGTGTCATGGTATTTGTGCCCAGTCAGGTCCATGCCCCATGCTTCATAAAATTTGTCTCACCTATCCCTTAGGGCATTCCTTTCACCAGTTTGCAGATTTGCTGCTTTTAGCCACCTTTTTGCTACTCCTCCTGACACATCTTCTTGCCATGTCTACTCATCCTATCTTTTATTCTTTTGTGTAGGAGTCCGATAGGTTCCTGTTCCTTACTTGGGATCTGGCACATGTGATTAAGCTGGTGTAGCAAAGATGTTGCTTTTTCCTTGGAAAATCTGAGTGGAACAGCACTTTTACCTGTTGAACCCTAGTTAACTTTTACTGTACATAAGCAAAATGGGGTGATTCCTCCAGCAACAGAAGGCTTGTAGCATAATCCATTTAAATCCAAATTTGTAAAGCACAGTTTCAGATACAAATGCCATGACCTTGTCCCTTCATAGTTTCTGCTCCAAAACATGTAGCTTTCAGAGAAGAGGTCACCTGTTTTAATACTGAAAACAATCCATGCTTTTCTTTCCCTAGTCTTTCAAAAGTGACTGATCTATGGTAAAAGTGAAAAACCATCCCAAGTCAGTAGCAAGAGAGAAAATTTTATCTCTAAAACTTCATAGGTCAAATTCACAAATAAAACAGCAGAAACTTACAGAAGAATGAATAAGGCAATTACAATAAGAATTGATGAAAATTAATTTATTAAAAGAAAACTTCAGTTTGAGTTTAAGGAAAAATTAAAATATAGGATCCATTATTTTATCTGGTGTTGAAAAATCATGTCAGTAAGAGAGAAATCTTTCCTCAGGAAACTTTCCACAGTCTTTCGTCAGGAAACTATGTGAGTTGGTTGTGTATATGGAGAAAGAAAAGAAGTAGTGTCAGCATCTTGCCATGGCTAACTTTAAGATGATAAATCAAAGGAGTGAAAAAACTTTCCATGTTTCAAGAACATTTCATTCTGTATCTCTTTACTTAGACTACATAAACTTGTCCAGATAAAATCAATGTAATTCATAGGCTCAAATTTTTCTTATGAATTCAAAATATATTTATATGTAGATTTTTACACCAGTGTAGATCTGATTTGACAGAGACCAAAAAGTGTCAAGAAAGGCATTTTTATGATACCTGAAAATGCACTTTTCAGTAAACCAACCATAATTCTGAATATATCGCTTTAGTAGCTTTTATTTCCAATCTGTAGACCAATGGAATAACCATTAAATGAACAGCTCAGCATTTAACCTCTAGTGTTATGACATTGTCAGTGCCTTCCTAGCACCATTTCTGTTGACTTTGTCAGATTATTTCTGTTTCATAGCCTGCCTCTGCCACTCTCAAGTCCTCTGTGTTTATTTGTTTGTCTTCCAGATGCTGTTTCCCAAGTGCAATAAGCTGTTGGGTCCTAGGGTATCTGTTTTGT
Source organism: Neodrepanis coruscans (assembly GCA_013400695.1). NCBI lineage: Eukaryota > Metazoa > Chordata > Aves > Passeriformes > Philepittidae > Neodrepanis > Neodrepanis coruscans. The sequence continues at coordinate 5,258 of VYZS01015405.1, forward strand.
TTGCTAACAGTAGGCTTAAACTTGAGAGAGTACAAATTGGAGCCAGGTTCACTGTGTATGAAATGCAGTGAGAACAGTTTATGAGCATTGACTGTGACTGAGAAGTCACTGATAAAAAGGCGCTACATAAACCAGGTACAGTCTTGAAACTTTTTGTCTCCTGAACTGTTCCCTCTGTTCTGTTCCCCTTGAAATCTTCATCTGTTTAAAGCAGTTTACCTTCTAGATAACAATATTATAGAGATTACCATTACTATTGTGCCAGAATTACGAGTTCATTCCAGACTTATCCCAGGTGGTTTACCCTCCCTGATGTGCAGTCTATTTGATAGAATCATGGAATAGAATCATAGAATGATTTGGATCGAATGGGACCTGTAAGATCATCTAGTTTTAACTCTGCTGTCATGGACAGGGACACCTTCCACCCAATCAGGTCGCTCAGAGCCCCATTTAACCTGAGCTTACTTCTAGGATGTGACATCCACAACTTCAAACACCTTTCCATCAGATGAAATTAATGGGGAATGTTTTGCAAATTGTTGCTTTCAACATTTGAAACCCCCATAATATGTAAAGGCAAGTGGCCTAAGCTGCTTGCAGGTATTCAATAACAAATAAGAACTTTATTTTGGACTTTGTAGAAGTCTGAAGGATAAACAACCTGAATAGGTTTTTTTTTTATTAGTTAGTTTGTTTGTTTCTCTGCTTTGACCCCATCTTACTTTCACTGAAAGTATTTGACAGTGATTTGACCCTATTTGGCAGTATTTGACCCTAAGCCAACAGAAGCCCTTTGAGGAAAGAGGTTTGTTGAATCAGACAGAATATTTTAATAGGAAAGATGCACTCATTGTAAGGTATGTGACAGTTTGTGTGTTTAGGACTGTAATTTTTTTTATTGTTTACTTTTGATAGGATGAATACTGAAGCCTGTCACATGAACAAATAATACAAATAACATCCCCACGTTTCATAGCTCATTTTTTCAATTTCTGCCAACTCTTGTATTTCCTTCCTTATGTCACAGTTCAGCTGGCCTTCTGTTGCTCTTCTGTAAAAGGAGTATAAGGCTACATGCATACTAGCCCCCTAAACAATGCTGAGGCTCAGGCACTGGCCCTTCATAATGCCTAATTGTGTCCATGTTCTTGTTTAACCCATGGTTGCTAACAGGCTTCTAGGCATGGTTTGGGGAGGACTATATGCTGAGGACTTTTCCTGGCAAGTAGTATGAATGAGACCATTCAGCTGTATGTAGGGAAGGGAAAGCTTAGCTCTTTGAAGGTGAATAACATTGTGCCACTTGCCATCTCACTGCCGGAGGCTAAGCTCTGGTCTGAGTTACTTATATAGGAGAAGTCTAAATAGATCAGCTGACTGACCTGGGGAGTGTTCCTCTTGTGAGTTTGCTGGCTTCCGTGAAGAAAGTACGTTGGCTTCACTAGAATTGAAGCTGGAGCATTATTTTCTTTAAGCTGTGACATGGATGTGGGCATTCTACTTTTATGCTGTTGCCTAAAAGGTGAGATAAGAAAATTGAGACAAATGCAGTTAGCAGAGTTGAAGGGAAGAACAACTTTACTGGTGATGTCCAATGGTCCGAAGAGGAAAAGAATAACAATCTCTTCACATTTATACCTTTCCTGGTACCCACCCATCATATTATCCAACTAAAGTTCATCTTACTATTATGTCCCTTAAGCGTCCAACAAGAATGCCCTTTTATTACTTTACCCAGGCCCTGCCTCTGGTAGGCCTGGGAAGCCTAACTCTATGTTTTGTCTTACTAGCCCTCTTACCTACACAGAAGAATGCAAATATTTTGAACACGGGCCCTTCTGGTCCTTTAACATTTCCAGCTACCTAGCTAAAGCAAATCCCCAAAATATAAAGCATATCCCTTAAGGCATCAATGCTAGTAAACCACATGCAGTTTGATGGATCTTTAGAAACTATCAACAGAACAGGGCCAAAAGCTGTTCCAACAGTGCATGTCCTTCTTACACATCTCTTGAGGTTCCTTTTGTTTTTCCCATACAACTCTCCAGTTTTGAGTGTTCTAGGTTTGCATGCATTTGTGACTTTTAGTTCTGCAAACATTTTTAGACTCCATAACACAGTGTGTGATAACCTGTAGCAGGGAAGCTGTGCTTCAGGACATGACTGACAAAACTGGAAAAAGCAAAAAGATGATGAATATATTTAGAGACAGCTAAAATTAAAAATGCAGAAGTATCTTTTTATTGCAGGTCTCCTCTCTTCTTTTCCCTGTAACTAGTGATTTTTGAAAGAGGTTATTGATAAATTGCCACTGCTGGGTATTGCTATCCTATCGGTATGTTATCAGGGGATATGTTGCGATAAACCATGACAGATACTTTAAGTTGGATTTTTATGCTGAAAAGTCACAGACAGCTATAAAGTAATAGGTTCTAATTCCTGATATCTTGTCAGGACTCTTCCCCTTCTCAGGCTGCCTAGGATGAGAGATCACAGACCTTTTAGAAGCTACTTTCTAGTTTGGCTTTTAGCAAAATAACCCCTGTGATATTGATAGGAACACTAGGTGGTCAGGTTTTCATGGCTAGTATCTGTGTTGCCACTTCTGGTCTGTATTTGTGCTGACAATCACTGAGCACAAACCTGTGAAATTTGCCAGGGAGCATCTTGTCTTCCCATATAGGCTCACAGCCAAATTTCTCTATTACCTGTGACATTAAACCTGCATGTTTTGTTTGCTATATGTGCTTTGCAAAATCGACCTGGTAATTGTTCCTGTAGATCAACAACCTGCTTGACTCTGTCATTTTGTTACTTACCTGCCTTGTCTTTGCTCATATGCTGTCTCTCTTTCAGACTTTTCTCTTTCAGCAACAAAATTGATCTCATAACCTTCTAAGCATAGGGCTGCCTTCATGTCTCTTCTTTTCCTGCTCAGGAAACCTGCATGTATTCTAAACAGAAAAACTGGGACAACATTTGTAACAAGCATAAGGCACAGATGAAGGCTATCTATCCACTTCCACATGGGCAGGGAGGAGAATGTAAGATGAAGAGCAAATAGTTCTTTCTTGCCATATTCAGCCAAGCAGGACTGTCCCTTTAAAGCCTGTTCAGAAATCGATGGAAATTAAGGACTGTAATGTCAGCTATCAAAATCTGAGAGAATACAGGACTTGTACTTATGGAAAGGTGGGCTGGAAAAAGAGAAGGAACAGAATGTAGTTTAGCTGAGGAATGATTCAAGTGGAAGAATGGAGGGATGAAGCTCGGGGGAGATGAATGGGATGTAGGAAACAGAAATATCTCAGAGAGCAGCTGTGGGGCTAAAAATTCCCTGTTTGATTTTTTCCACCTATTCTAAGGATCCCATATATTTGAGTGGAGTTGGACTTGTGCAGAATCAGTTACAACAGTTCCTTGAGATCTTGTAAGTGATTTTGAAACCTTGAAAAAATAGATAGCCTGGAACAATAGGTCAAGTACTAGATGCAGGCTATATTTCCAGGTTTCTAATGATTCCTTTTTTTAAGCTTTGAAGATTTTTATAGGTTTTGGGTCAGGTCTTCAAAATGGTCTACTACTGTAGTAGAGCTCTTTTGAAATCTAGCCATAAAACATGATGTGGAAGAAGAGATCAGGAGATGAGGAAAGTTCAGATCTGTGCAAAACATCAGCTACCTGTTGTAATTTTTATTGAAAATATGGCATTTGAGAAGTTTCTGACTTCTTGATCACTCCAGAATACTTTGTGTCCCACACTGGTAAAATAGTAGAGAAGTCACTATGTAGGAAGTCATGGAACTTTCTGTAATATATTATACACACATGTATCTCCAAGTCAACGTCCTCTTTAATTTACTGTCTGTAATGTAGGACAAACGTTTCTTGTCCCAAAGATAATTTTAAAACTAAAAGCAGAATTGTTTACTTACAATAGTCTGGAAAAGCACAGGAAGGGCTTATTGTTTTGGGGGAAAGACAACAGCAAATAAAGATGTCACAGATATAAAAATAAACTCATGCAAGACTGCATACAATGTAAATAGCCAGAATAATTCTTTTGTACTTTAATAGTCTAATTATATCATGCATGTGAGTCCCCTTTTCCCCACTTGAAATCAAAGCAAAAATTCAAGATGTCAAAGTAGAACTAGTTTTTGAGGGCCTAATTCAAGGCTACCTTATGACAATAGGTATGGTTTTGTCCTTTCAGTCCACATGCTTATGCCATCTTATTTCTACAAACCAGTACAACTTTCCTCCTTGACACCTGATATAAAGCAGAGTGTTGAGTATCTTCTGTAATACCAAAATCCTCAAACATGTGATTGGTCTGAGGAGTCATAACCTATAAATACAATCAACTGTACACATAATATATGTTTTCTATTCCTGATTCAGAGTGGGAAATCCCAGCAAATTTGCTGGACTTCCATGTATGTGGATTCCGCACACTTTCATCAGGCGCTACTCATAGCTAGGGTTTGCTAATTGTAAATTTAGTTAAGAATAGTGACATAGCTATAGGGCAGTATAGAGAAGCAGACTTTCTTTGCCACTATAAGTTGCTCCTTTTCTTTAGTGAAAGCATAGTTAATTCTGCTTATATAGCTGTTCTGGCAGTATGCAATCATACAGACAAAATCTACTTGTAAGAGGTCTACAGTAGTGATTTTCAAACTTTTTTGGTGAGTAGGAAAAACCCTGGTATGGACTAGACCTCTGTATCATAAGCTGATTAGCTTTGCCTAACAATCTTTAAGCCTCTGCAGATAAAGGGTAATGCTGCAGATGATAGAGGGAAGAAATTTCTTAAGCAGAGCTGTTTCTTTTCTAAATTTTTGCAACCTGTTCCACAGAACATCAATGCATTGGCCCTTCTCATTTGATCACTCGTAAGATAATAACAAGACTGCCTCAAATAAAAGGGGGGCAATTCTTTCATAACAATAAATTTCCTCACAGGATTGACTTGTCTTTACTAAAGAATGACACAGAGATATGTATGTCAAATAGATCTTGTTCATCCTCACAAAATTCCCTTCTGCCACATTACCTTACAAACAAAATTCCCCATTGGCTTCACAGTGGATTTGTGAACATGTTATGCTATTCCTTTTGAAACATTAAGAATGTGGGTGCAACAGGAGGGAAGCAGAAGCATGTCCTGAAAAGTGTATTTCTATGTAAATTGTTGCAGTTGGGTGAAAGTATATAGATGTAAAGAGCAATGGGTTCCTTGATCTTCCACTTCTGCAACTCTTGCA
>VYZS01015407.1:0-11963 GCA_013400695.1 Neodrepanis coruscans
TTCTTTCTTTTTTTTTCCTTCCCTCTAGGTCACTCAACACCAAAATAACTACTGTTATTAATTTATTCTATGTATTTTGATGTGGTACCCAAGTATATTAGTTCTTTCCAAGCTTTCATCTATGCATAATTTCATAGTGGATGAAGAATCCTAGTTCCTTCAGTGGTACAGGCCTGTGGAAAGCCCTCCACAGACCCAGGTGAGTCACTGTTCATGTTTTCATTGTGAAAGCTCTATTGACATCAATTAAGCATATTTTCTGCTTCCCAATATTGCATAATCAGTTTAGATTATATTCATTATTTCTTATTTCATTTACAAATACACTGTGAAGACAAATTTTAGGCTGTGATTTGTTCTTAAAGCAGCTACAATAGCTACTTGTTATTAGTAATTAAAGACTGATAAATAGTTACTTAAATGGCATGGCATTATTTTATTTTCCATCTCAGAGGGCTGAATCACGATAATTGGAGGCAAATCCTTTTTAGGATTCAAACAATTTGCACACAAGCATGCTTACTGATACAATGTCTATTTTGTGTTAATAGCAAAATGAGTGTTTTCTACTCTAACAATGAGTGCACGTCATATTATCCATGTCAGCACATGCAGCCTGTTTCTCTGCAGTAAGCTGTCCTGTCACTATAGCACTCCTGCAAAAAGGAGCTGTAAACAATGGAGAAACAACTTTGTGGCTCACTAGCAAAATATTTGTTCTCACTGGGCAAACAGTGTTGCACCATTCACACACAAGAAGCTGGGAGCAAAGAGTGGATTTTCTTTCAGGGGAGCAGGCAAAGCTACTCAGTACCCCTTCCCCTGCCCTGGAACACTGTGCTAGTTGTGCACAAGGACTGGAATGGGCAGCAGTGGGTGACAGGAGCAGGGTCTGAGGAATGATCCTAAACAACTTTCCACACCTTGTCCCTGGCCAGGCACCACTTGTGGATTTGCCAGGTCAACCCCCAGAACTCGTTAGGGTTAGGGTTATTCCTGGCAGACTGGTTAGGGTATTTCCTGGCAGAATTTCTATCACTGGGGCCATTTTGTTGGAGTCATAGGACCATAAACACAGTTATAACTCAGTTCATTTGTGCAAGTCCTTTTTACATTATTGCTGCACCTTTTTCAATGGTGTCAGGGCACTTACATGCCTCACCAGCCTCACAGCTTCTCCCCATCTGTCCATGGTCCAGGACCCTTTATCTTCCTCTCCAAACAATGGCCAATCTTGAGCTCCCTACAGCCCTGTCATGGGCTCATTTTGCTAGTGTTCAATTCCATATTTAAACAATAAGTTTAAAGGCCAAACTTGACCAGGGTGGGGTGGAAGGGAGAAGGCAGAAGAGAATAAAAACCAAAGGAAAATGAAAGAACTAATACATACAGCAATGATATCAGGAGTGCTGTGAAGCACATGCTGGTTCCCAGATGAAAGTACTGCAGTGCCATCTAAGTTGGTGATTTCCAGCAGTAAAGCGGATCTGGAAGATCCAACTACCCTTATACTGTCACCCTCTGAACTGTTTGGTGGCCTGCCCACAGCCATTCACATCTGATCAGACAAGTGGTCTGAAGGCACATAACTAGGAATTTCACTGCTTTAACTGAATAGGTATTTCTCTGTGTCTTCTACCTTCCTTTTCCTTCTGTGGAATGCAATTCAGTGGGCAAATAACCAAATCTTCCCTCCACAGTGTCTCTTAAAAGTATTTCTAAACTCTGCTTGAGAAAGCTGCGGAAAGAAAAACACCTCTAGAAATGAGTGATGAAGCAAATGCTTTGCACACATATGCACAACAAACGACTACAAAACTCATCTGAGACTTGACCTGATTTTGAGACAGCTTGTTGGTAACTTGTGGGTAGATGGAGGAAGAACAATAGCATTATTTCTTTATAATTCATATTGAACCTACAAAAATGTATGCTCTCACATTATGATCTTCTGAATAAAGCCCATCATTAAGACCGTAGCTAAAATCTAGTATGAGAACAAGAAAGATTCCTCACAAATCAATCTTGAAACTAGTTGGTCCCACCCCCCCGAATGGCAAATTCTGATAATGACTAATGTGTATCTATATTCTAAGGACACTTATAAAATGTGACAGATGGCCTGTCCTGACACTTAGAAGCAGATGTTTAAACAGCCCACAATAGAGAAACTTCCAGTGGTCTGTGAGTCTTTAACTTCCTCAGATAAAGATCATTAAGGAACATTTTATTCCATTACTACAAAAACTTCTGCAAAAGTTTTATTAGGAACTCAGTACTCCATTCTTAATACCTTACTTACATCAGACCACTGTCTCATATATGACGCAAAAACGTAAGGTTCCCTTCCATTTTTTCCTTCTGCTATTTGCACTTATTAACCCTCGGACTGTGATACATCATTAAAAACTCACTGTGTAATTGTGAAGGGGATGATGTTTTGAGATTTTTCTTACCTAGTCTAGTATAACCAAAAAATATGACACTGGAGTTAACGCTTCATACTGAAAGAAATGCATTAATTTTATAATTAATTTTCTCTACAATGAAGATAATGTTGGGAAAAAAATAATAAAAGAAGTCAGATTTGCAGATAGCACAGCAAATCAGGGCATGACACAGAGAGCAGCCTTATCCTGATGTCATGAGATACATCATATAGTGAGAGAAAAGTGCCCAAGAGCAAGTTAAATTCCATTAAAAATAGTTCATCTCACCACCTGGACAGAGAGTTGTTCCTTTATTCTTAAATCTCTAAGACTGCCAACTCTTCTGCTCTCAAACTCACAGAACTTCCCAAATCCTTTTTACCCTGCCAGACTTCTTTGCAGGCAACAGAAATATAAGAAAGGTGGAAAGCATAGCTTCAGACTTTTGTGCAATCATCCATAATAAAACTCTGATTTGAGGAAGAGAGACAAGCTGGTATTAGTCTTGGAGCTGAAAACTCCCTCTCTGCTTTCACTTATTTAGTCTCATGCTTTCAGTGTGTCAATCTATAGAAACTGAGTTAATATGAAAATGTGATCTTTGCAAAGGCATACTCTGTTATGGAAACGGGTGTGCTTCTTTTCAGAGATATTCTCATATTGCTGTTACAATGTCCTAGTTGTTCACAGTATGGTGTCTCGCTATATATTTTTTCATTAACATCCCCGTGATTCCTGTGAAAGAGTCAGGCGAGGGTTGTAAATACTATTATCCACGTTTTACAGATGGGAAATAAAGACCAAGGGGTAAAATAATTTGTTCCTAGCTGTATACTGAGTTAGTGCTAAAGCCAAGATTTAAAACTCAGTCTTAGAACATATCAAGATCCTTTCTTCAGGCCCCAGGGCCTCTCCTGAAGGTACAAGGGCAGCAACAAAAGCACACACCAAATATTTTCCTACCTCAGCTCCTTACAACTATCTTCTAAGATATAAAAATGACGTACACTCTTTGAAGTCAATATACCCACCTATGAAAGGAATTTTAGTGGTCTAACCACAAAATTTGAGATTATTTGGTTATTTCTCTGAAACCAATGGAACATACTTTGATTAACTAATGGCTAAGATCAAAAATGGCTAAGAGATTTTTGACAGAATTATCCAATTCAATTATGTCATAGACAGGGATAAAACTGAACCAACGTCAGATCTAAAGAATTATTCTGAGTTATATCTAATCGAGAAATGAAGCCTGGAATAAAAATGCAGAACTATAATGGGGTGCTACATGATGTCTAAATACTTCCTTTTTAAGAGTACTATGCAACGACATAGCATAAAATAATGTACATGTGTTATAGTAGTTTTATCACTTGGCAGACATATAGACTAATGAACTTTAATGTGTGCTATGTGCCTGTCTATCATATCAGGAAAAAAAAAAAAAAAGAGTCAAGAATTACACATACACAGAATTACACACATTATGGAATTAACAAGTTTGGAAAAGATCACAGAGATTGTCAAGTCCAACCTATTACCTAACTTATCAACCTACCCAACACCATCCCATCATCTAAACCTTGTCACTAAATACGCCATCCAAACTTTCCTTAAACACATCCACCGCCTCCCTGGGAAGCCCATTCCAGTGAAAGAAAGAGAGTAGAACATAATGAAAGAAAGAGAGTAGAACACAGCGAGATTGAAGGTGAGGAGAGCTGTTCTGTGTTTCTGTTGCTGTATGTGGAAAAGCTGGACCATGAGCTGCAGAAGGCCCCTTGAGATTCAGGTCAATTTCTTCACTCAATGTGTCAACAAACATAACGTGTAAATGAAATGGCAAAGAAACAAGCACAAGCATTGCTTCAGATGCTCTTCTTCAGTTCAGGCTTCACTCCTATAATAACACCTTGGGGTTTTTTCTTTACAGTGCTACATGCTAGATCCATAACATTTAGCAGTGCAATCCCATTGACTGCATTTTGTCTCAGCCTTAATGATCACTCCTTCTCCTTTATTTGGCATTGATATTATTTTTCCTCTTTCTGTGCAGGAAGAATATGACTAAGTATGCAGGTTAGCATATCTTCTATGGTGTTCAGGTGCTAGTACTGCTGTCATCAATAGAGTACTTGAACTTCTTCCAGAAGTACCCCCTGCCCTTCTTCTGAGTCACTCAATAGTCATTAATACTTAATGGCTAGAGGAATGGGTGAGAGATAATAGACAGAGAAGCATGTGCAGCAGATTTTAGTCTGCAGAAAAACCTGGTGACCCTCACTGTGTCTCTGGTTAGCGTTTTCGTGCAACCAAGAAGCCTGCTAAATCCTACTTAATGCAAGTGATGATGACTTAGGATAAAGCAAAATAAAACCTGAGAAATGATACATAATTCCCCCATGGTATTTGCTCCCAAATGTATCATCATTTAGGCAATAAAGTTTTCATTAAAGAAGGTTAAACTCATATGAGTTCTTTTCAACGCAATACTGCAGCAGTCCAAATTTTAAGCAAATATATTTCATTAATTTTCCCCCATCGTGGCAATAATAGCATGCCTTCAGGACTTTCATACTGACTTTCAGGTTGCCCTTGTCTGCTAGGGAAACCTTTAAAATTTAAAGGGAAAAAAATCATTTGTACATTCTGCAAGCGGAGGAAAGAAATCCTACTTGGTGTGATTTGCTATAATGATAAATTTATCAGGGACTGTTCATTTTATCTCCTGCAGAACTGCTCTTTGATGACAATAATCCGCAGTAATGATTACAGGAAAGTAATTCAAAGCTGTTCAAAGGGAAAGGTGACATGATGCTTTTCATCTCTTTTCTGAATGCTGCCTCAGACTGCCCAATAAACTACAGATGTAGAAAGAGAAAAGATGGGCCATATGTAGCTGAATATTTTGGAGAGTCTAGAAACTTGGAACAATAAGAACCAGACTACATTTGCAATACAATATATGTTGCAGATTCCTCATAGACCTTTTATAGTGATAGGCACTGAGTCCAAAATTTTTGGGATGTTCAATGTTATGCTTTTCATTAACTGTCAGTGAAGATACAACACAAATTAACAGTAAATTTTTGCTTCATAATATTTCAGATTAAGTGTGTTCATGGTATCTTTTTGCATGGCTGTTTCAAAATATGAAGAAATTCTATGACTTGTAAGAGACTGCTGAAGCTCAACTAGTCAGATCTTTGAACATGGTTTCTAGGCTGTCAAGAGCCCAGGTCACATAAGTTTTGCCTAGCTGCATGTAAAAACATCCATTGATGGAGCATCTATGACTTCCCTGGTGACCTGGCCCAAAGCAGTACTACATATTTGCAAGAATGCTTTTCCTTCTATGCAGACTGAGTCTTTCAAGCTGCAACCTGTGGTGATTGCCTTTACCTTTACTGTTTCTCCTTGTTTTACTAAGTGAATTCCCAAGTGTTGTGGGTTGAAGCTAAAAGCGTTTTCCCACCCCCAGCGCAGGGGAGTGCCCCCCTGGCCGGCGGCGGGTGTTGGAGCCCCTGGACAGCAGGCCTCACCGGGGCCAAGGAGGTGGCGGATCCCCACCTCTCCTCTGCCCCCCCAGCGCCCGCCCGCAGGTACAGGCTGGGTGGGTGGCGCGGGGACACCACGCAGCAGGCTCGGCTCAGGGGCTGCCGTGTGGCCAGCCTGGCGCTGCTGGCGCGGGGACCGCCACACGACCAGCCCGGCGCAGGGACCACCACGCGGCTGGCTCGGTGCGGGGGCCACCACACGGCCGGCCCGGGGCGTGCGGCCAGGTCGGCACGGGTCAGGGTGGCCCGGAGGAAGTACCGGGATCCCCCGGGACGCCAGGCGGGGCCACGGGGGACCCGCACTTCCAGTCCGGGGCTCGGCGCTCCATGTGTGCATGCTGGGCTTCACTGCGGGCGGGCTCCGCCCAGGCACTGACCATCCAATCAGGAGGGCAGGTCCCCTGGGAACCGTCTGCGCATGCTCAAAGGGTGTCCCCTATATAGAGGTGAGCGAGGCAGCCATTTGCTCTATTTCTTTGCTGGAGCTAGTGGGGGTAACATCTCTGCTCGTCTCCGCGCCGAGTTTGGCCCCCGCACGCGGGCTGATTGGCGATTTCAGCGGCAGCAGCATTGATTAAGGACCACATCTTTCCATCAGCATGGCGTGGTATTCCTGGGAGTGGACTGTTTTGGGGTCGCATTTCTATGCACCTCCACGCCAAGTCCTGCCCCTGCGTGCGGGCTGATTTGCGATTTCAGCGGCAGCAGCAAGGATTAAGGACCACATCTTTCCATCAACAGTAGTATTCCTTCCTGGGAAAGGGGCGTGGGTGGCCGTGTTTTTTTCTAATTGTCCCTGTGCCTTTTCAGAGCCCGGCAGAAACCTAGCACTACCTTAGAGTTCTCCTAATTGGCCCCGGAACCCAGAAGAGCTGAGGTCGNGCCTCACCGGGGCCAAGGAGGTGGCGGATCCCCACCTCTCCTCTGCCCCCCCAGCGCCCGCCCGCAGGTACAGGCTGGGTGGGTGGCGCGGGGACACCACGCAGCAGGCTCGGCTCAGGGGCTGCCGTGTGGCCAGCCTGGCGCTGCTGGCGCGGGGACCGCCACACGACCAGCCCGGCGCAGGGACCACCACGCGGCTGGCTCGGTGCGGGGGCCACCACACGGCCGGCCCGGGGCGTGCGGCCAGGTCGGCACGGGTCAGGGTGGCCCGGAGGAAGTACCGGGATCCCCCGGGACGCCAGGCGGGGCCACGGGGGACCCGCACTTCCAGTCCGGGGCTCGGCGCTCCATGTGCGCATGCTGGGCTTCACTGCGGGCGGGCTCCGCCCAGGCACTGACCATCCAATCAGGAGGGCAGGTCCCCTGGGAACCGTCTGCGCATGCTCAAAGGGTGTCCCCTATATAGAGGTGAGCGAGGCAGCCATTTGCTCTATTTCTTTGCTGGAGCTAGTGGGGGTAACATCTCTGCTCGTCTCCGCGCCGAGTTTGGCCCCCGCACGCGGGCTGATTGGCGATTTCAGCGGCAGCAGCATTGATTAAGGACCACATCTTTCCATCAGCATGGCGTGGTATTCCTGGGAGTGGACTGTTTTGGGGTCGCATTTCTATGCACCTCCACGCCAAGTCCTGCCCCTGCGTGCGGGCTGATTTGCGATTTCAGCGGCAGCAGCAAGGATTAAGGACCACATCTTTCCATCAACAGTAGTATTCCTTCCTGGGAAAGGGGCGTGGGTGGCTGTGTTTTTTTCTAATTGTCCCTGTGCCTTTTCAGAGCCCGGCAGAAACCTAGCACTACCTTAGAGTTCTCCTAATTGGCCCCGGAACCCAGAAGAGCTGAGGTCGCGGTCCTTCTCTAATTATCCCGGTGCCTCTTCAGAAGCCCCAACAGAAATCCCAGTGCTACCCTAGAGCTTTTTCCCCTCCAGACGCGGGGTCTGGAAGAGCTTAACTTGTCTGTCTTTGCGCTTTATTGTCGGTTTTCTGCGTGTGTGAAATAAACCTTGTTATTTGTTTGTTTTCTTTTTTGGGTGTGTGTGGCTTCTCTCGGACCTCTCTTGTCAGTACCACTCTTCCTAGTCGTAAAACCACAACACCAAGTTATTAGAAATCAATGCAGTATAGACCCCTGACTCCCAAGACCATTTTCTTGAGGATGACTACTAAATTATGCAGGATCATAAGATTACTTACAAGGTTATCAGACACTCAATTTGCCACCATTTTATGGTCTACTTCAGGCATAGTAATCCAAAAGAGACATGATATCACCACTATGAAATTTAGGATTAGAGTAAATGTTACACCCAAGTAAAGATTCTTTTGCACAGCTTTATCAGAGTCAAAATGCCAGCTGCAATGTTAAACAGGTATTTGAGAAGTATTGGAGGTCTGCCCTGAGACACTGAGGTGCCCTGTTGCACTCATCCCACCAGCCCATAAAACATCTCTAGAAGGATGTACTCACCACCATGCTTTCTCTAGTGCTGAGGCTTGCCACAAACTCACAAGCCACCCAAGTTGTGACCCAGAAAGGCTTCAGAGAAACTCGCTTTCCACCAGGTGCCTATGCACTACACCTGTCCACCCCATAGCAATGGTCACACTTGCCTCACCTTCTGGTTCTAAGCATCCATGATTATCCTGTGGCCTAAGTATGTACTGAGCAGCTACAGGTAGCTGCAGTAGACAGAAACTGCAAAAAGGAGGCTCAGTAACTGAGGTGTACATGTGTTCTGAAAGCCCCAATGAAGCATGACAGTGATAATTACACTGTTACTGTCATTTCCTGAAGTTATGTTTCCTGCTATCATACCTCAGATATCAGGATGCCCTGCCATCTGCCCAGCTTTACAGTGAGCTCCAGCCATGCTCACTGGCAAGAGCAGCAAGCCATTCAGCTTACATCATATCTGGTCCTTGGCTAAAAGCTCATATTGCTTGTGCTTTCTGCTCTGCAGGGCAAACCAGGGGTTGAATGGAAAGCTGAAGGATAGGAAATGGTTACGCTTACCCAAGCTAAGTTCTCAGTGTGCTCTGCTTTTCTACAGGGCTTGGGAGGATGGGAAGTAGAAATGAAGGGTCTAGCCCCTTTTGAAAAGACATATCATCAAGTGAAGGAACTTTGATTCTCTTTTTAACATAATTTATTGCCAAATTCTTCCAGCCTTTTCCTCAGGAGAGGCCATATGAAATAGGATCCTTTGCCAAAACCACAAGGACAGCATTCTCCCTGCCTCAGCCACAGTTGTAGAAATACACCAATACCTTTTACATGATGAAATTTATTTTCTGGGCCACTGTACAATGCTCTTCAGGAGCCAGTTAACTTCTGGATGAGAAGTTTAACCTCTGGATGAAAAGCATATCAAAACTGGATGCTTACTGAGCCGAGAATGCCAATAACCCATTGCAGCTGTGTTTCTTAGAATTAAACTTCAGACTAACATTCTTCTGTGGCATCTGTACCTGCTCCTGTGAAAACAGAACTTCTTGATGATCAACAGACTGTGATTTGGGTCAAGTAGGAAATCAGGATTTATCTTTCATTATTCATTAATGAATAATGAATTATTCTTTAATGCATTAGTCTTTCAATATTCATTAAACAATCTCACCTCAAAAAATCCAGAGAAAACCATGTTGTACAACTAATATTTCCATTCACATAAATGATAGACACTCTAGGGGTGATCTCAATTTCTTTCTACCATCTTCGTTATGTGTCCTGATATCGTACCTGAAGACTAAATGTAGAGTATCATGAACTGCCGGATAAGGATCCGTATAGAAGAAAAAAAATGCAGCAATCTCAATTCTTCCATAGAAGCTGTCCTGCATATTTGTTTGAAATTATTGTCTCCTGTATTCCCTTCCTGGCAAAGCCATATTATAGTCTTCCAGTATTTGCCAAAGAAAGTGTAGGAGGATGAGAATGAGATAGAGCTCCCTTTGCAGAGAGATTAAACAACTGTCAAGAGCATTCAAGCATCCCAGAGCCAGAGAGATTGATAT
Source organism: Neodrepanis coruscans (assembly GCA_013400695.1). Classification (NCBI taxonomy): domain Eukaryota; kingdom Metazoa; phylum Chordata; class Aves; order Passeriformes; family Philepittidae; genus Neodrepanis; species Neodrepanis coruscans. The sequence goes on from VYZS01015407.1 coordinate 9,944, forward strand.
AGAGTTTGTAAAACTAATCCTTCAAAACTTTCTAACATTCACCTTGAGAAATAATGGGAGAAAACAGTTTCTGGGGTAGAGGGTGGGACTAGGAAAACTGCTGTAAACCAAAAATTTTTCTTTCTTGCTAGGTGTCTACCATAGCCAACCTAGAGATGGTTCAGCTGGCCAACATTCTTGAATGCCTCTGTCAGGGCCTTGTCCAGGTCACTGAATATGCAGAAGCATGGTAATGGAATTGTGGTGAAGCTCCTGCCAAAATTAAAAAGAGAGATGTATATTCAGGCTGTACCATTGCTCATCTTTGTCTGTCTGTCTCAGGAGCTCCTACAAAAGTGCCCACAAGCCCAGTGTCATCTGACCAAGAATTCTCATGGAAAAAGCAAAACGGGGATATAGGAAGATGCATGTTTCTTTGCAGAAAAGTGTCACTTTCTGCAGGTGGATGCTCTATCTGGTCAAACAGGCTATCTCTCCACTTGCAGGTATCCTAGCAAGTCTCTGAGACTTACTGAGCCTGTCACTGAAACTAGTCAGTGACACTTTTGGATATATGTGTGGTGCCTTACCTTGTTAAATAATGATATAGAGATATCCTTTCAGAGGCACCAGGCTTCTATTGTGGTGCATGGAAGCTTAGTAAAAATATGGATATGCAGCTCTGGACATATTATTTGTGAAATATGCACTGGGTGTAGTCCCCTCTTGGTATTGAGACATGGCAGAAGGGTGTGCTAACAGCAATTATCTTGAAGGTCCTTCTAAAATAAGTGCAAGTAGACATGACACCTTCTGATACGGGTAAACATGGACCATCCTTGGAAAGGTGATTCCCAAGTAAGCATCTCCTCATCTGGCTATGTGCAAGCAGTCTGAGTGTCGTAGTATGGCTGTGACTGACTTTTGCTTGTATGACCCACTAGCTGAAATAACAGCATCTCAATCCTGAAAACATTCATGGAGTTCAACTTTGCAAGTAACCAGTACATTTGGCTTTGAGTATGCTTGGAGCATCTTGATCCATACAGATACAACAAATGAGAATATAAGATTTGATTATTTCATTCCTGTGTGTTCTCCTTTGTTTCAGGTTTTGTAGTCTGCAAAGAGAAAAAATTGTGAGGCAGTGGTACTGAACAAGCACAGTTTAAAATGAATCCAAGTTCAGGAATATTTACCAGTGTCCATCAATAGTAAAAATCTTCTCTGCTATAAACATCAGAGGTAGCAGATTTACGTAAATGCCAGATGTTTTTGAAAATCATGTCCTAAAGATTTTTTTTCAGTGCATAAGAAAATATATCCTTTTAATAACTACAACACTGTGGATAGTATTGTAAAGTCAGAAAAGACCTGAAGGAAAAAAAAATTCCCTAATTATACCACAAAAAATCAAAAGGTAAAAATATCCACCTTTGTACTTGTCATGGTTTAACCTCAGCTGGCAATTAAGCACCACACAACTGCTCTTACATTCCCCTCCCCAGCAGGACTGGGAAGAAAATCAGAAGATTAAAAGTGAGAAAACTCACGGGTTGGGATAAAGACTGATTAATAGGTAAAGAAAAAGCTGCACATGCAAGCAGTGGAAAACAAGGAATTCCTTCACTGCATCTCATCAACAGGCAGATGCTCATCCATCTCCAGGAAAGCAGAACTCCATTATGCTTAACAGCAGCTTGGGAAGACAAATGCCATCACTGCAAACACCCCACCTTCCTCTTTCTTCCCCTAGCTTTATATGTTGAAGATGATGTCATATGGTATGGGATGTCCATTTGGTCACTTTAGGTCAGCCGTTCCAGCTGTGTTCTTTCTCGTCTCCTTGTGCACACCCAGCCCACTCTCTGCTGTCATGGTATGAAAAGCAGAAAAGACCTTGGCTCTGTGTAAGCCCTGCTCAGCAGTAACTAAAACATCCCTGTATTATCAGCACTGTCTTCAGCACAAATCCAAAACATAGCCCCATACCAGCTACTACATTGAAAATTAACTCTATCCCAGCCAAAAGCAGCACAAT
>VYZS01015411.1:0-11046 GCA_013400695.1 Neodrepanis coruscans
AAATGTTTTCAATTTGTATTCTGAGAAAAAAACTTCTCCAGGACAGAAAACACTTTCCGTGGACAGTGTCCAAAGCTTTTCATATTTTATTATTGTAGTTTTCAGTTGTGGTAAAATGTGTTACAAACAACATATGGTGATGGCCTACACCTTCTTGGTCCTATCTCAGTGTAAGAAGATCTAAGGCTAGATCTTTTATTTTGGGCACATCTACTACTCTATTTTGTCACTCTGAATAACATAAGTATACTTTGTACAATGAGGAAATGTCACATTTTCTTTCATAATATTAGTCATCTCTCTTTTGCACTGCTTTATCTTCACTTTTCAATGCTTAGTGGAAACAATAAAACTGGGGAGCAAGAACCATGTAAACCTCCCTCTTCTCACACACACAGTATAGCACTAAAATGATTACATGTCAAATATACTCCTGCTTTCTTTATGTGGCCATATAAAGAAAGTTATATCTATCCATGATCAGAGCAAATAACAAGGGGGGTGTGTATATCTTCTTATGGAGAAATATAAAAATATTTGTAAAAATTGCTCCATCATTTCTTGATTGAAGAACCTGATGCAGAAATAGAGCAATCAGATTTGCTGTGAAGTTACTTTAAAAAGCACATTTGCCAGGGAGAAAGGTAGAAAGATTTCATCTCTGTAGGCACGATTCTTAAGATTAAAGAAAGAGATTCTGATTTGATAATGATACTTCAGTAGAAACGCTAAAGAACTTAATGGTTTAGAAAGAGGTTGGCTTGAATCATCTTTCAATAAACCCACAGCAGAACAGGTGCTGCAGAGGCATGGAGAGGAGTCTTGATTCCTCCTCAACACACAGCTGGGCAGTGAAAGTTTGCATCCTTGGCCTTAAATTGTAAGTTATCTGCATTCATGTAATACCAACAGATATTCTGCTACTGTCCATCCCAATTTCACATCTCTAAATGTTTTGGTCTGGTACCTTTTATTTGCAAATTTCAAGTTCTTTACAGAACCCCAGTATTTTTATCATACTGCCTGAAGCAGGAATTCTGTCTGACTGTCAGATCTATGGTTACATAGGAAAGTATAATTTATCAACATCTTATGATACCTGTTGAAGTCAGTGCTTTCTTAAAAAAAAACAAAAACAGAAAACAAACAGAAAAATGAGCAAGAAACAGAAGGCAGGCATGTTTTAACCTTTAGTTTCTTGGGTTTTAAGGTGAGACTGGGACTGTAGCCTGTTGTTGGCACAGCTTTCAAGGTGAGCTCAAGAATAGCTATCATAACATCTATCAGCCACTTTTATTCAGATAATTTACCCAGGCTGACATTTCTCTGTCCAATCAGAGCACTATTTTACAAGGACACTCTTAAACCCACCGAAATATCCCAAGATTTATAGCATATTATCAGACACTGATTTATTATTCTCATCATTTTCTCTGCAACTGGATAAAAATGAGAATAATTTAAGGTTATATTTTCATATAGGATTAAAATTTACTACCCATAGAAAAAAAATACTTAAAACTGAGCATGCAAAAACTGGGACAGGTTTATGCAAGGAAAATTTTGAGTCTGGAAGAAACAGTGCAGAATAATTCCCTTCAATGCATGACAGTCTGTAGAAATGCATTTCTACAATAAAGAAATCTTCTGAAACCCCATATTTACACTTGTGCATGTTAGACAGAAACAAGACAGCTTCTGCTGGATGAGGATTGCCAGCTAATTAATTATTGCTCAGTTCTTTTTTTTTCCAGCCCAGCAGTGTGAAACATGCTCAAATAGAGTGGATACAGTCCTGTTCTCCAACTATTTCTGATCTACCTCTAAATTGCTCCGGTTGCATCTGGCACAAGTTGAAAACTGATATTTTGCCTCTCAAAGGAAGACTTGATACTGCTCTTTAGAAATACATATCAGATAAAATTATTCCTTACTCTTCCTCTTATAAGCAGGTCTACTTTCTCCAGCTTTTTGGTACAGCAGTGCTCTTTTTAGAGCCAAGGACAATTGTGTTTGATACATCTAGTACCAGTCGTAAAGCCATAAATCTGAACTGCAGGAGACAGCGAAGTCATTAGTTTAAGACAGTGACAGCTGGAATAAGATACCTGTCATCTGCCAACTGAAAACAAATTAGTATCTAGGTGTTGCAGGTTTCAGACCTTCTTATGTGAGAATTGTCTTCCTGGTGCTACCATCCTAAAGGACTTACCTTTGAAGTTTCTTCATGTACATCTCTGTTGGTGTTCTCTTTACCAAAGGAAGACAAAAGTCAACTCAAAAAGCCTAAAGCAAACTTTCTTAAGTAAATCACTTTTTCTAGAATATTTTTCTGATATTCTCTAAATATCAGAAATACATTTTATATATTCTAATTTATTTAATTGTGGTGTACATCTATGAGTCCTTTTGGAAGACAGGTTGTTTTTCCAGCTCAAACAAGAATAGCAATTACTGGCAATGTTTTGAAATTATTATTTCTTTTAGCTAGAAGAATTTTACTGGCTGAAATTTTAATGACATTGCTTTTCTGTAGTCTTGAAGATATAAATAAATTAATGCATTTTAAATCTTAAATTAGCTCTTAATTTTTAATTTTTCCAGTGACAAAAAATAATACTGTTAAACTGAGAATCTACCCTTCTTTTATTTCACGTTGTTGGAATTTTCTTCCCCAATGTTTAAGTTCAATAGAAGTTAGAGGAAAATAATAAATTATATAAAATATGTCACTTCTCAAGCCCTATGATTACTTCAGTAACAAGTTTTTTAGATGTACTCTTTGGAAGATGATTGAATTCAGAAGACCCTGACAAATCTTCATAATAACTATCTTTTCTCACAGGTCAAGTTGCATGCTCTGGATCTTTAGATTTTAAGTAGTGAAGGACTGTAGTGTGTTGATCTTGACTGGATGACAGGTACCCACCACAGCCACTCTATCACTCCCCATCGCATCTGGACAAGGGGGAGAAAATAGAATGAAAGTCTCATGGATCAAGATGAGGATAGGGAGAGATCACTTGTGGCATCATCTGAAAAAGTATCCTAACAGTTTTGTTTAGGTTTTTTTAAGTCGTGTGTGATAGGTGGAAGACCAGATCCGGAAGGATCAAAAAGGACAGAGCTGTACTGAGAGCGGAGGGCCTGGCAATACTATATTTGGAGAGACTGTTTGTACAACACGGCACTTCTGGATTGGTCAAGAGAGGAGCTGATAGAGAAGCCTCTGCTCAGTGGAAGCAGACCTTTGAAATTCTCCTATAGCCAGTAGAGCTGTTCAAACTGTCCTACGATAGAAGCCTCAGCTATCAATAATGGTTAGGAAAATATAAACTATAATGTAGTCTATATATGAGCTTTGTGATAAACAATAAACTGATTTCTCCTTTGGCACTACATGTATTGTGGTCATGTTTTTGGGGGGATTGATGGGACAGCCACATATGGTGCCCAATGTGGTGCATTTTTGAACCAAAGGTGATGGAATGGTGGCACAGGACTTAGCTGGGAAGAAATTCTGGACTGAGCCACATGGGAGTGCATGTTTGAGGCGATCGCCTGGCATCCTCAGTAAGTAGGGTGTCTGCAGCTAAGAATGTAATGGGAAAAAAGCTAACAGAAGAACAGAAAGTAGGTTTGGAAAAACTTCAAAAGCTAGCTAAGGGACAAAAACAGACTGTTTCTGGGAATAAGCTGGTAAAGCTTATATCCTGGGTTATAGATAATATTCCTGAGTTCCCAAGACATAGGACTTTTCATCTAGAAATGTGGCAATTTATTGGAACAAAACTGCTTAAAAAAGCCGGATTGGGAGAAATTGAGGCTGGAAAGCATTTAGCGGTGGGGGCGAGTTTTTCATACCTTGGCTGCTGCTCAAAACTGCGATGAGCACATGGCAATGGCAGACGGCTCCTTCTTTTCTGGTGAGCAGACACACCCTGCCCTCCCCTCCATGGACAGTGATGGCAATAAGATGGCCGCTGCCAGCGCGGCTGCCGTAGATGCCACGTGGCAGGAGGAGACAGTTGCAACAGGGGGCACTACAGCAGATGCTCCAGTGAGGGCTGAGTTGCCACAGTTTGTTTTGCCACGGGCCCCAACCCAATCCGCAGAACAGAAAAATACAGTGGAACAACAATATAATCCTGAGATGAATGACTGGTTCTGAATCAGATTCCTTTGATTCGAACCCCAAGCGTAAAAATCCAGTTTAGTTTTTGCTATCCTGGTCCATGTTCCCACCAGCACAGCATAATGAATAGGTTTCTCCGGACATGGTGCAGCCCAAGAAGTTTCAGCCACTTGGTTCCACGCAGCTTACAGAACCACAGCAGTTTCAGTCAGCAGCTACGCAACTGGCGCAGCTACAGCTTGTCACTACACAGCTTGCTCAAAATCAACTGGCACTCAGCCAGAGCAATACCAATTCACACTAACGCAAGCAGTTTGCTTTTGGGGGGATCGATGAGACGGCCACAACCACTCAGCAGTTACTGTCATGAGCAAAACAGACTCAGCTTGGGGAAATCAACTGAATTTATTACCAATCAAATCAGAGTAGCATAATAAGAAATAAACCCAAATCTTAAAACACCTTTCCACCATTGCTCCCTTCTTCTCAGGCTAAATGTCAGTCCAGAATTCTCTACCTCCCACAAATCAGTGCAGGGGGATGGAGAATGGGAGCTGCAGTCATCACACGTCGTGTCTGCCACTCATTCCTTCTCAGGTGGAGAACTCCTCACACTCTTCCTCTGCTCCAGCTTAGGGCCCAGGAGAGAGTCTCCATAAACTTCTCCAGTGTGGGTCCTTTCCACTGACTGCAGTCTTTCAGGCACAGACTGCTCAAACATGGGTCCTCTGCAGGATCAGAAGTCCTGCCAGCAAACCTGGTCCAACATGGATTCCTCTCTCCACAAGTCCTATCAGAAGTCTGCTCCAGCACGGACTTCCCACAGGGTCACAGCCTCTTTCAGGCATCCATATGCTCCAATATGGGGCTCTCTATGGGCTGCAGGGGATCTCTGCTTCCCTGTGGACCTTCATGGACTGCAGGGACACAGCTGCCTCACCATAGTCTTCATCACGGCCTACAGATGCCTATGGCATCACTGCTATGGCACCTGGAGCACCTTTTCCCCCTCCTTCTGCATTGACCTTGGTGCCTGCAGAGCTGTGGTTCTCACATATGCTCACTCCTCTCTCTGGCTGCAATAACTTCCGTGCAATATCTTTTTTTTCCACAGAATTAACAAGGTTGGAAAAGACTGTAGAAATCATCAAGTCCAACCTGTTACCTATTACCTAACCTATCATCAACCTATTACCCAATACCATCACATCATCTAAATCATGTCACTAAGTACATCATCCAACCTCTTCTTAAACACATCCAGGGACAGTGACTCCACCACCTCCCTGGGCAGCCCATTCCAGTTGGAAATCGGTCTCTGTGTAAAAAAGTTTTTCCTAATTTCCAGTCTAAACCTCCCCTGATGCAGGTTTAGACTGTGTCCTCTCAATCTGTTACTAGTAACCTGAGAGAAGAGACTGACACCCACCTGGCTACAACCTCCCTTAAGGTAGTTGTAGAGGGCAATAAGGTCTCCCCTGAGTCTTCTATCTCCAGGCTAAACCACCCAGCTCCCACAGTCACTCCTTATAGGGCTTGTGCTCCAGCCTTTTTACCATCCTCATTGCCCTTCTCTGAACATGTTCAAGCAACTCAGTATCTTTCTTAAGCTGAGTGGCCCAGAACTGGACACAGTACTCAAGGTGCAGCCTCACCAGTGCTGAATACAGGGGAAGAATAACTTCCCTAATCCTACTGGCAACGCTATTCTTAATATAGGCCAAGATGCCACTGGCCTTCTTGGCCACCTGGGCACACTGCTGGCTCATATGAAGTTTCCTATCAAGCATATTTTCCTTCTCAAATATGTTATGATGAATGCCTTACTACCACAGCTGGTGGACTTGACCTTGGCCAGCGGTGGATCCTTCTTGGAGCTGTCTGGCATTGGCTTTGTCAGACACCAGAAAAGCTTTTGTCAGCTTCTTAGAGAAGCCTCTTCTGTAGCTCCCCGCTACCAAAGCCTTTCCACACAAACCCAATAAAAAGGTCCAGATGCAAAGTGAAATCTATGTCACTAGTTCCTACAGCCTACGACTCTGTGGGAGCATCTCACAGGCATTGTTACATTCTTCCTGATATAAAAATGAGCAACAGAAATGGTATGATCTCCACATTTTTCTATTCAGCTGCAACTTGCAGGAATTTCCCTTGCTGGAAAATGCAAGGTTCTTCAGAGATAGGTACTTTTTCTTCCAGGAAGTGGTGCAATTACAGTTAAGATCAATGTAGTTCTTAATTCTAAGACTTAGGAATAAATTAACAGTAATAAAAGACTCATTCTGTACTTGATGCTCGATTCTAGAAGACAAAAAATGTCAAGATCAGAATTTGGATGAAAAATAATTTTTTCTGGTATCCTAGCACTGCAGAGAGGATCTAATGGAACCTATGTGTAGGTTTGCCTTGTATTGTTCATAGAAATATTTTTTACAAAAGTAAGTGGAACGTTCCCTCTGTTTGACAGGGAAACATTGCAAGAAAATATTCTGGTAACATAAGTCTGTATGTGTAATATTCTGCAAGGTTACTGTAACCTTCAGTTGACATTTGCCATGAATTTGCCTTGCAAATTTGTATTATCACTTATTTCCTTCCTCTCCTCCCTTCCAGAATTAGTTAGGTTTCCCTCTTTGTTCAATTTGCTTGTTGGACTGGATTCTCCCTTTTGCAAACTAATTATCCAGTTAAATATGCTTTACTTTCATAGAAATTATGATGTTATGAAAGTTCTACAAATTACTAAATAAAAAAATGAATTTTGTTGTATCAGAAAAAAAAAGACTCAAAGGCTTTAAAAATTCTAAAACATTCCAAAAGGAGCTACATTGTTATACAGTCTTATTTAGAAAAATAGCATATTATCTTCATCCCATCTTGAGTCAACAAGTCTTGCCTAATCAGTTACAAATTTTCTATAACATTGCACCATACTTATACACATCTGTTAGCATCAGTCTCTTAAGACACTCTTGTTTATAGTGATGGTAGCATTCATAAATTAATAACCTTTTTTTGTTCAAATCTGAAAGGAACATAAAATGGAATTTGACATGTTAATGAGAGATTTAGTGAACCTATCACAAAAAAAAAAACCAAAAAACAAACAAGCAAACAAAAAGAAACCCAACCAAATTTTATTTAATTAATTTGTGTGAGAAACTTGAAAAAAAATTATTAGAAGCCTTTCAAAGTGGGTTTGGATGCTAGATTTTAATAACTTGTTGGTTGTGCAAACAGTCTCAGCAGCTGTAGTAAAAAGTTTTGGAACCTTGCATTAGATCAATTAATCACTGAAATGGAAAGGAACTAGAGTATCCATTGGCACATAGATAAATCACTCATGATTTCTTTTTAACGTCTAGTCACCGAGAATAATAGAAAACACAGCTGGAAGGGACATTAGGAAATTATCTACTCCACTTCTTTCCTCAAGCCAAAATTAAGTGCCCCTCGTTCATGCCTGACAGATACCATCTAACAGCCAGTCATGGTGCTTCCACACTTTCCCAAAGCAATATGGTCCTTAAAGACAGAAAGTCTTCTGAGGCACTTCAGTCTTAATCTACTTCGGTTTAATTTATTTTTTGTCATACACATTCCAGATATGGAAAGCAGTTTATCTCTTTCCTCTCTGCAGCAATCGTTTCTATATTCAAATACCATTATCACGTTTAACATGATGCAAGCCTTTTCATCACAGCTAGTTTTTCAGTGCTTGAAAATTGCAAGAGAAATAAGCACAAGTCTACCCTCAGCTCCTAGAAACTGAACTCTGAATGAAGACTGTGCTTGGAGGAACTTTGGTTTTGAGATCCATTAGGATAGAAGAAAAAAGAAAACTTGAAATGTAGTTGGGAGCAGTTTTCATGTAGAGGAAGTTGCATTTTCTGCTTGTCACAATGAATATGGAGTACCCTTTAAAACACAGCAATACAATATTTATGTTTAGCTCCATTGGACTTTTGCAAATTTTATGATGTAGTGAAGGATATAGCATGTATTCTGGAATGTGAGTCAAACCTGGACACATTTCCTAGAGTTATGTAAACGTGGTCTCTAGTAGACCATCTATACACAAATGAAATTACTCATAGGTGATTGACTTCTCCGTTGCAGCTCATAGGTGTTCATCTCCTTGTTTAATTAGGAAAGTAGGAATTAGAGCTTAGTTTCCAGTGTCCAATACTCTTCACATGAGTGGAGCTTCTACTACCTATATTCTGTTGACAGGCAAAAGTCAGAAAACATGTATGTAAAATTCTTTGGTTTCTTTCACCATTTTTTATTTTAAAATGTGTGCCAAAAAATTTTAAAAGTAAACAGTGTTTTAAGGAAGATCATGATGCTGGATCTTTCTATTAAATAGAAGCAAGAAGTAGAAAATAGCACTGGAATGGAATTTTCTTTCTTCTTTTATTGACATTGTCATTATTTTTCAGAAAACCATGCTCCAATTGCTTGGGCACAATTCTGTTTGAACACTCAGATGACTCTTTCTTGAGCTATTTCTCTGCCAGTAGGAGATTAAACCAATTTCTGTTACCAAGAAGATAAGTTCATAACAACTTGTTCCAAAACACTTTTCCATACAAAGGAGGACAATTATTTATTATTAGCCAGGTAAAATCTACCACTCTGCACATTTCAAGTTCCACATTATTAGGCAGTAAAAACAGACTGTCACTCAGGCTTGGAATAGCTTATATTTAAGACTAATACACATTATTCTATGTGATCTAGTTTTGCTATAAATCTTTGATTGTGTTTTGGAATGTATGTTCTATAAATGATGGTTATAACTGAGAAGAGGATTACTTAACACAATGTTATCCAGTTTGTGGGTGGTATTCAGTCAGAAAGATTTTTCATTGAAAAGCCTTCTCATTACAACTTGAGTTTTGCTTTTCTGTGTGAAAGGTATTCTCAGAGAATAATACTGCAACATTAACATCTCCAAATATATATTTTTTATGGGTGTTCCTAATTCAGAAACTATTTTAGAAGATATTTCAAAACAAATAAAATATTTTGCTTCTTTCTGTCATGAAATGTATTTCACAGGCCCATCTTTGTTGTTGAAATTATTTGGATTTTTGATAATTCCACAGAGTATTAAGCCTTGTATTGCAAGCTGAATTAATAGTAGGAATATGACTTTAAGTGAATATAAAACATGGACATTTTCTTACTAGGAAATCTAGTAAGGCTTCTTTCTGCATATAAAACAGTGCCGTGGTTTTGTCACAGATATCTTGTTCTAAGTTGTAATTTTTCCAGTGAATAGGCTGTAATAGAACATAGCATTCTCACATTGTTACTAGGCTTCTGCTTGGCTATTATGCATAACACTTTTTGTGATCAGCTAGGATATAGCACAGACTAAAATATATAAAATTCCATATATCTATTTTCCCAATTTTGAATTATTGAAATATATTGAAATCATTGCATATATGGAAACATAGCAGAAACATTTCCTATATTACAATCTGATTTTGTTTAAGATTATAATTTAATATTCTCTGAACAGTAACTTCTGTTTCAAAACCTGTCAGATTTATGTACAGAAGTTACTTTTGCTAAGCAAGATGGGTGGTCCAGTCTTACTTCTTTTATGGAAATCTAAACAACTTTAAACTTGAAGAGCTTAAAGACAATTGAGACAGTGAATTTTCTACTTTCAGGAGTAGCAATATATAAACACTTCAGCTCCTGCAAAGGAGACCATTCTTCTGAGTGCTCTATGGTTTACTCAAAATTTCCTACACTTAATTTCTTCCAACTCTTACACATCAATCCTTATAGTTCTAGAAACAAAACAAAAGAGTTTAGGAGTGAAGAAATTACACAACATGTAGTCTGCAGAGAAAGAGAGTGAAGAGATGACAGGAAAGGAGAGAATGGAAGGGAAAGAGCATACAAAGACGAAAAATAGAAAAAGTGGGTAAACAGAGTAAGCATCCACAGGCTGATGAGATTCACTGAGTTATAGTCAGAACTTCTCAGTGTGGAAAGGAAAGGATTGCATCATTTGTTAACATTTTAATAATTGCAATACAAAAGGAAATTGCTTATTATCATGAGGCCATGCATATCAGAGTCTGGGCTCTGGGGTGGTTTTGGCCAACAAGCTTAATCACTGTAGTGGTGTAATGGTTAATCTCTACTTGGTTAATTTTTGCCTTGATTAAACAGAAAGATTGAGTGATACTTACTGACCATGCAGAAGTTCTTCTTCATGCTTCCATTCCCACTTCTGTCTCACCTGTTTCAGGCTAGATTCCACAGCTTTGTCCTATAGTTCTCTGCACATTCAGAATCCAGTATCATTTGAGCTCTCCCTGAATGACTATCATAAACACAAAGAAGGTCGAAAGTGTTTTAAAGTTTCCTTTAACTTCCAAATCCAAGACAATCTTTATCTCAGAAAGTATAAATCAGATGCTCAAGACCAATGCACTAGAATTCATTACACAATTGTATGTAAATTCTCAGGATGATACACTTAAAAATGCTACTTAAAAAACCTAAGGTCAAAGATATGACACCAAAAATTTTCATATACCAAAAATTCCCCCTAAGAGACTCAAAAAAACTATTAATTAATATAGAAAACAAATTAAGTCTAGACTGATTTCTTACCTTTACTAGACACTTTGTTCGGATGTCTGTGTTCACAACCGTTTCATATGTGTGCAGCTGTTTATAGGGTAACTGTAAAAGATGGAAAAAAAAAAATCACATTCAGTAATTATTGGCAAAATCGTCAAATATACTAGAACAATCCCTACTCCTAATACCATGGTGCAATTTATAGATCTCATATTTTGTAAGATTTGGCTGTTTGTTTTAAGGTTCTGGCAGTTATAGAGACTTTAGACTATATACAGTCTATTATAGACAAATAT
>VYZS01015412.1:0-15974 GCA_013400695.1 Neodrepanis coruscans
GTACATAAACAGGATTGTTTTCCAGCTACTTTTAGATTCTTTCCCCATAACCCTAGCAGAAGCCAGCAAGCCTGGGTTACCCAGCTAGTGAGCAGAATATTTAGTTGGTGCCAAACACTTTGTTAACACTGGATAGGCTTTCTTTTTCATTAGTGGGAGAATGAAATATTCCTATCTTATTTTGTGGGTAGAAAAGCAGACTTATTATCCTTGTTAGCTGAGCAATTTCTTGGCTTATTCTTTCTTTCCTGTCTTTTTAAAAGAAGTATTTTTACTTTAACTGCAGCAATCTCTTCTCTGGAATGATCTAAAATACATGCTATTTGAAATCTTCGCTGTTATTTCATCTAAGTCCTAAACCTAAATATTATCCAAGATAGTTGCTATACTTTAATTTTTATAAGTTTTTGGCCTATGACACTAAATAAAACAGAAATCTAATACAGATGACTGACCACAAAACAAAGTATAGTTGGTTTGGGTATTTCAGTGCCCCTATGGCAAAATGTTAAAAGTTGGTAGTTTGACAGGTAGTCATACAGTTACAGTTACAGTTACAGTTACAGTTGTTAGAGTTAGTATTTTTACAGAACTCAGAATATTTCTGAATTTTCTTGTCAAAGTAATGGATTTGTATGTCAACTTCTCATGAATTTTGACCCCTCTCCTGTTTTGATGAATAAATTAATCCTCCTATTTCAATCATAATCACATTAAAAAAGAATTTTATAGAAGAATAACAGATGGATTTCAGAGTCCCAAATCCCCATGACTACCCAGTAAAACTGAGTACCTAATTCATAATATTGCTTTGAAAAATCTTTCCAAACGTTACCCACAGTAAGCCATATGTTTTCAGTTAGATCGGTAGGGCAGCCTAAGTTTCCTCAGCCCTCTCATAGACATGATTTTTGAGAAGAGGCAACATTTCAAAGATGTAAAAACTCAAAACCTGAAACTTCTATATATCATGCATACTCTAGTCTTTATATAATTAGCAGATACGTTACACATGGAAATATCTTGTTTTACTAGAATTAGAAAAAAGGACAGGAACATGAGCAGAAAGGTCCCAATTTCATGCAAATCCACACAGACTTAGTATTTTCAGTGAAAACTGCAAAACAACTGCTGTCAAAATCTGCTTGACAACACCATCAGAGATTTTGTGCCTCATGAGAATTTCCAAAGATTTTATCTTTACAGAACACCAGTTAATCTGTAAATTAAGTCTATGCTAGAGTTGTTGCTGTAATGTTGGTCTTCAAGGATAAAAAAATCCTCAGTTACAGACTCTTTTAACTGTGTGACCTAATACTACTATCAGTGTATTTTGGATTAACCCCAGTAAACATCTAAGCCCCATACAGCTTTTCATTCACTTCCCTGTTGTTGGGGAAAACAGAATGGGAAAAGTGCAAAAAACTTTTGGGTTGAGATATAGACATATAAATAGGTAAAGAAAAAAAATCTGTGTGCCTTAGAAAAGCAAGCAAAGAATTCATTCACTGCTTTACATTGACAAGGCAGGTGTTTAACCATTCCTAGAAAAGGAGAGCTTTGTCACTTGCAATGAGTACTTGGGAAGACGAACACTGTAACTCTAAATGCCCTGCCTTCCCATACCTCTTATTGTTGAACAAAGCGTCATATGGTGTGGAATATCCTGTGGTTGATTGAGTAAGCTGTCCTGGCTGTGTACCTTCTTAGCTTCTTGAACACCTCCAGCCTGTTTGCTGGGACTGTGAGAGGTAGAAAATACCTTGACATGTAAGCACTGCCCAGCAGTAACTGAAACATCAGTGTGCTCAAGTGTTTTAGTCCCAAATCATTACATAACCCTATACAAGGAATGATAAAGAAAATTAACTGTATCCCAGCAAAACCAGTACAAAGTGCTTAGAAGGTATGTGTTTCAAGAAAGAGGTCAAGAAAAATGAGAACTTTTGATCATTTTTATATACAACAGTTATTCTAATACCGGTCCATTTGGAAATACACAAGGAACTAAAATCTTCTTTATCTATTTCTGTGGGTTTTATAATTGCAACAGCTGTGTGGTTTGGTTATATATCTGACATCTGTTTCCAGAGGTGAATTTAGCCTGTTAGAGGACTTATTCTTCTTTACCTAGATGAAGCAAAATATAGCAAAATATAGCTGGACTTTGAGAAGTGTGTTTTAGTTTATATTGTGTTACCCTCTTAAGATGGGATATAGAGCTATTCTACTTAAGCATCAAGTTTGGGAGAAGTTGTAAGCTTCTTTATATACTAGTGAGTTGGCTACTGAATTTAAATTATATTGTATCTAACACAAATATTTTGCAAAGAAAAGAAAATAACAACATAAAAGAACTTCTTATTGCATATGAATTTAAAAAAAAAATTCAAATTGAATCAAGTATCTAAATTCTCTTTTCAAGGGATGGGAAGTGAAGGGGTTACATAGCATAAACATTCGAACAAATTTCTGTACAATGAATTCCAAACTGCATTTTAGCCTTTTTTTTTCGGTCATGTCCAGAAAAGAAATGCATTCTTGGCTTCCTTTTGGAACATTAGACCAGAAAGTATAATTTTCATGGGTATAATATCTTACGTCTAATTTAAATGAGAATCAAGTTATTTTAAGAAAGTATCCCTTTCTAAACTGAGAAAATAGTCTCTTTTCCTACATTATTTTCCCTCCCTTCCTTCCTTCCTTCCTTCCTTCCTTCCTTCCTTCCTTCCTTTCTTTCTTCCTTCCTTCCTTCCTTTTCTGAAAACAGCAGAATTTTTTATTAATTAAAAAGAATTAGTATTTAGAATTTATTATTAAAGAATAATCTTCTTTTCAAAGTTCTCTAATAATGCAAACTCCACTGCGATCTTAGAGAGCTTCTCTCATTTTTTGTCTCTAACTTGAAAACACTGTTAATGTTTTATTTGCATGTTACCGTTCTATCCTTACTGAAATTTTCTATGATAAGAGATCATCTGAGTGAACTAGGCATGTGGTTCTGTATATGTTAGACTAGGATTTTTTTATGAGCAAAAGATAAAAAGACTCCCCTTCCAAGCTGTAACTTTAAAAGTATTTTTTGTGAGGGAGTTTGAGTCTTCAGAAAAATAATCTTGCTAATAGCTAAACTATCAAGTGATATTAAAGCCTAGTCAATAACTTCTTTTTTTTCCATAATGCCAGTTCATGTAATCATTTGGAGAGAGTTCCCAGAGATAACTTTGTTGATTGCTGGTAAAAAGGCTCCTTTTTCCACATTCTTAATCATTCTCCAGACCTACTGTTTCTCTTTCTTTAAAACCGTAGCCATCCAAACCAAAAAGAAAATATAGAAAAATGGCTTTTAAGTGTACTCCTCTTCACTGCTGTCTTCTTTATGTAGTGGCAACTAGGTTATGAACTTTCTTTAAATCCATTTTTATTCCTTCGTATTTCTATCTGCTTACTACTCAGTGTTGTTCTTTAAGCCCAGCTGGAAATTAAGCACCACGCAGCTTCTTGTTCCACCACCACTCCTTCTCCCGCACTTGCCCCAGTGGAATGGGGAGGGGGATCAAATTATAAGTTGTAGGTTGTAAGTTCAATAATTGAAAATAAAGTAAAATACAGTATTATTGATAAATTATAATAATAATAATGATAGTAAAGAGGGAAATACAAGTAGTGCACAATACAATTGTTCACCACCATTTGACTGATGCCAGACCCCTCTTCCTCAACTCAAGATCTGCCACTCCTTGTGGGTAACTGTCCCAGTTTATATGAGGTTCTGGGTTGTGGAATATCCCTTTGGTTAGTTCAGGTCATCTGTCCCAGGTATTTTCCCTCCCACTTTCTTTCTTGTATCTCCTCACTGGAAAAGAATGAAACAATAAAAAAGTCCCAGATTCAGGATAAATATGATTTAGCTAAAAACAAAAAGATCAGTGTGTTATCAACACCATTTTCATTCTGAGTCCAAAACACAGAACTGTAACAACTACTGAGAAGAAATTAACTCTCCCATATCTGAAACCATGGCACTAAATCACACGGGAAAGTTTACCTGTTTTTTAATTTTCTTCCCTATTGATAAGAAATTGCACCTTCATGAATCTAAAAATACTACAAAATTTGAACACTTAGATAGTTCAGTTTCCTGCAGGGCAAGGGAGAGGCAAAGAATAAATCAAAAAAGTTTTATGCAGAGCAAAATGCAGAATGGGTCTTACATATGAGTAACTCCAGGATGCTGATTAGGAAATTAAAAGATGAACTATCTTTTCAACAGTAGAAACAAATGACATATAAGGCAATGGAAACTTGGAGCCATTATAAAGTGAGGTATTATTTGCCAGATTTCAAATGTTGCTTTAGCATATGTTCTACAGGTCTTCAGAGGCAGCCCCAAAAAGACATTGAGTTAATGACATTGATAATTATATTTTAATAATGTTTGTCTGCAAAGGCTGAAATAAGAGATCCATGCCTGAAGATGTTAGAGTTCTCAAACTGGAAAGAAAAAAAAAAAACCAAAAAACCAAAACATGTGAATAAAACCCTTAGCTTTTCAAGTGAAAAAATAACACACGTCAGAATTTCTACATTTTCAAGATACTTCATGATCATAAAACATACCAGAAGTTCAATAAAAATCCATATGGACCCATTTCTCTGATTTGCATCCCAGCAAGGCCACATAATAACTATAGTTATTACTATGGGGAATAACTGACTCCTTTGAATAAGAAAATAAAACTTTATCATATAAAATTACATTAAAACTAGCTGTCAGAAAGCTCAGCAATCTCTTTTTGAATGTGCTCCTCTGTACAGTGAATCTAATTTCTCTTCGCCATGAAAGTGTTAAAATTTAAGCTCATCTATCCAACTGGTACAAATCCTTATAGCTCTGTTTTGCCTAAAAGTTTCTTGGTCTGCTTCCTGCATAGGAAATGTGTTCTGAAGGTTGGTGTCAGTCATGTAAGCTATATTTTACCCTTATGAGATTATTTTTCTAGTGATGATGAACTAAAGCTCAGTTAGCCTCAAACAAGATCTAAACTAAAAACTCATAGAAGAGGTCTGAGCAATTGATAACAGTTACCAAAATTATGCATACTGCTTCCCAGAGAGTGGAAGGTATATGAAAAGAAATAGTTTGGAAAAATAGAGATGAAGAAAAAGAAGAGAGAAGAGAACTTGGATTAGAAGTAAACGTAAGTATTAAACCTTATGTGTTTAATCAAATAGTCATAAATGTGAAATCACACAAAATTTACATGTATGTAAGAGAATTCATTTCTATGTATATATGCATGTGTGAATATAGTTGTATGTGTATATGAATGAATAGAATTGAAATTCGTACCTAGACACATGCAAAAAAGTTCTCCCAGGTAGCAACTTACTGATGTTAACATTTAATGTGCATCCTATGGCTTGGGCTTTTTTACAGAAATGGAGACTGAATCTAAAGATAGCACTCAATAAACATTTTCAGTCTGACTGTTAATTTTGAGTGCAATGCTTCATTCACATTGCTGTTGCAACTCTGTGCATTACAAAAATTTTGTGTATTTTTGTGGTGTGAGGGTATCACAGGAAAGTAAATTCTTTAAATAGAAACTTGCCTGGGGAAAAAAAAAAGGAGAGAAAGAAAAGAAAAAAAAAGAAAAAAAAGAAAGAAAATTCTGCAAGATTTCATAGAATATTAATAACTTTTAAAGACCTCTAAGATCAGCAAGCACAACAATTAGCCTAACACTGCCAAGTCCACCATTAAACCATGTCACCTAAGAATTGCTAAACATCTACACAACCTTTAAACATTTCTGTAAGTGTTAAATGTGTGCAGGCACCCTCAAAATACCAGGCAGTAGGATTGTAGGAAAATTTATTTCCAAGCCAAGAACACCAGACTCAAGAGAACACTAAACGCCAGTAAAAAACAGATCTGTGAAAAGACACAGCCCTGTTCTTCTCTGGGCTTTTTATTGTTTCTCCTGGCCCGTCACTGTGGGGGGCTTCTGAGATGCCTACAGAACTTATCTTCTCATCGTAGGGAGCCAATCCCCGTGGAATGCAAGAAGAGAAAACACATAAATGCATTCCTGGGAAAGACACCTCCTTCTAGTATGGGAGAAGTTTCTTTGAGTTATATAAAACCCTTATCTCCTTGAAATACATCTTCTTACAACTTCTTTGACAATGATTGCACTACCACCCTGGGCAGCCTCTTCCAGTACTTGACAACCCTTTCAGTGAAGAAATTTTTACATGAAATTGTTTAATTTTTACCTCACATGTTTGTTTGTTTGTTTGTTTGTTTAATATTTGTTTATTTATAGCAGTACTCTATTTGGTGACAGATTATTATTTTTAGAAATGTTTTCCTTTTCTAGGTTCTTTAAGATTTTTTTAAAAGAAAACTTTTGATATTCAGTAGTTTTTAGGAATAACAGCAAACAGACAAATGTCTGGGGAGTCTAATGTACTTATCAGCTCATGGAAAAGTAATCTAGAACTGAAATTAATTTTCTAGTCCTTTGCCTTTTGTCTTTCCACGGTTCTAGAGAACTTCGTTTACAAGTCATTAAGTAAAAAGTTCATGAGAAATCTTAATTTGCATTGATTTCTTGTATAGTCCAATTTATTCGATGTAAACACCTTCTGCCAGGAAAACAGTGATTGACCTCATTTGTACCTTGACTTGAAAGATGTGAGCAGAGTACTTGTAAGAGATGTGTATGGGAAAGAACTGTATACAAAAAGCACAGTTACAAACTGAAAAGCAGTGAAAGAATGCTTTTTTGTAACAGAATAGTAACATGTCTTGTGATATTGAAAGCTTCTTTTTTTAGTTCTTCATATAATGTTCACCAAAATGACAATTTCATAATCAGTTGGCAGTTGTCTTCCAAACACAAGATACACAGAGTTTAAGTGAAGAGGTATGACAGTATAAGTCTGCTTGGATAATATTACTGAATATACCTACAGAAAAAACTAACTAAACGACAAAGTTAATTAATTAATTAATCCAGTGTGATGCACTGTGTTTTAATAATGCCATGTCTTGAACGAACGCATGATTGTTAATACTTGATTGGTGTGCCTTGTCTGTTGCTGGGATCTAACCAGACAATTCAGGTTCTTAAATGCCAAATGCCTTTAAAAAGCTCTGTTATTTCTACTCACAGAAATAAAGAACAGTGAAAAAATGAGAAAAAGTGTGTGTTATGATTGTCCTGGTTCCGGAAGAGAAAATAACGTTTTAATTTTGTGAGGTACTGTATGAAAATATAAATTATTACAATATAAAAAAATGAGACTCCTATACATTTTCCCTAAGTGATTCCTTCCTTGTGCTTTGAAAATTCTGAGGAATTATTGCTTCCTTTTCTGAATCAATGCTTGCAATTTTTAATGAAATTATATTTCTATATTTGGCTCTCACATCTTGGATGACTAGCATTTCCAGTAGTTCTACCCTTTAATGAATTTAATTTTATGGCTTTGTCGATTAAGGTATCACCCAGAGATCCTTTCTCAAACATGGTGTAATATTGACTTCTTGTCTCATGCCTCCTCTGCTTTCAGTTAGCTACCCTATACAAGTAGAAGACTGAATAAATACTTTATAAAGATGAAAGTAAAAATCCAGTAATATTGATTGTGGTGGTTTTACCACAGATTCAGTGATTTTGGACCAGAGACTCTGAGAGAAGTCACAAACACACCCCAAAATGAAGAAAACACACAAATACCACAGTTTATTTTGCGCAAACACAAAAACCTGACAAATAAAGTGCAAAACAGACAAACAAATTAAATTTTCCAGGGCCTGTTTTGAGGTGAGGATGCTCTGGAGATAGTGCTTGTCTCTCTCTCTCTCTGGGCCCCCCTGGGAGACTCTGGGGTAATTAGAAGGGAGCACGTGGTCTGAAGATCCCCTTAGCCGCGAGCCTCTGCCCGGTTTTGACTGAGGGAACAACTCAAGAAAATTATAAAAACCGCGCACAACCCCCTCCCTCCCTTAGCCCAAGGAGGGATTTAGTGCTGAAAAAGGAAAAGATGTGGCCTTCGGGCCCTGGGGAATAGCTGCAGATAACCCCCAGGCCACCTGCCTTCCACGGGAAAGAAAGGAAAACCACAAAAGAAAAAGAAAAGAAAAAAACGAAAGGGAAGGAACAACCCTCCTGCTCGAGGGAAGGAAATCCGCCCCCCAGAAACCCACGAGGAGGAATACAACTCCGAGAAAAAAAAAAAGAAATCCACTCCACCACAAAGAGAAAAAAGAAAAAAAAANTCATGCCAGCCGATTCATGGCTCGGACCACCGCCGCCGCTCGCCATCATCCTGCAGCCGCCACCATTGCCACCGCTCCACGGGGCTGCGCCGCCCAGCTGCCGCTGCCACTCTCGCTGCTGCACCTGCTTGGGGCCCGGCCACTGCTGGCGCTAGGTTCGCCAGCGCAGCCGCCGCCGGGTTCCCCAGCGAGTGGACGCCCAAGGACAGAGGAAGACAGAGGCGGGAGGAGCCGCAGCGATGGCCGGGGCAACCCTAGCAGCCGGTCCCTCCCATGCCGCTTTGCGCTCCAGCCCCGCCTCGGCTCGGAGTGGGGCCATGGCCGACCCCAGCCCGGGACCGGGATCGCGCCTCCCGCAGCGATTCTGGACGGCGCGAGCACCACCAGCACTG
Source organism: Neodrepanis coruscans (assembly GCA_013400695.1). Taxonomy (NCBI): domain Eukaryota; kingdom Metazoa; phylum Chordata; class Aves; order Passeriformes; family Philepittidae; genus Neodrepanis; species Neodrepanis coruscans. The sequence continues at coordinate 8,686 of VYZS01015412.1, forward strand.
GTAAGCCCGCACCGCGCTGCCCAGGAAAGCCGGGGCCGCACAGCGCCGGGACCCTGCATCGGACCGGAGCTGCACCCCGCAGCAGCAGCCTCCGCCGGCGCGCAATGCGCCCGCCATCTGCGCCGCTGGGGGGTGAAAGGGCAACCGAAAAACCATGCGGGCATGGGGCTGGGCGGCCCCGGAGCGGAAAGCTCGATCGTTTTTACTTTCATTTTAGCCCTACGACATTGATATAAGCTGTTCTCGGAGTGTTTCAGTGATCTGATGGACCATGCAGCTGCTGCAAGAAACCTAAGCTGCCTCTCACATCTCGTTGTCAGATATCAAAAAGTTACATCTTGGGGAATAATTCTGTAGTTTTTGCTTTCTTTTACTCATATCTATGTCATGAATTTAAGACTTACAAATTTTATAGCTTTACACAAAATTCTACAACGGTTATATTTCATGTGGAAATATACAGAAATTATGAAGCAAACAAACCAATGGCGATCTTTTGAACTATTTTGCTGTCACCCTAGCATCAATATTTGAGAATGAGAAGGCAGTGTTCTGAAGGTTTTTTAGAGACTTTTATTTGTTTTTTCTTCTTAGTTAATATGTTTCATTTTGGACGGGTTTTCTTTTTGCATGTAAAGTATGAAATTATTTGGTTTGTGCACATTTCTGTAAATTTTATGTTTTCAAAACTGTGAGGCAATGTTTGCTACTTTCTGAAAGTGTCTTGGAGAAGTAAAAACAGACCTCTGATTTTAAACCTCAAAATCTGTAAAAAAAACAAAGCAAAGAATAAAGTAAAGCTTGCAATTGCTGTTTTTCATAAAATGTTTTCAAAGTGTAGCTGATGAGAAGAAATCTACTTGGTTTTGCATACTGTGCAATTTCTCTGAAGTAAGATATACTTTGTTTAGTTTTAAAAAAGACTGGCTCAGACTCCAAGAAATGTTTCAAAACCTTAATAGTGCTAATTGTTTCATCAGCCACAGTATAAGGAAAAGAGAAGAAGAATATAAGCTGACTTTACTGGAACTGAATTGTCATGGAAGTTCCTTTACATATTAGCATTATTTAAAAGCTGTTTGTACTTAAAAGCTAATTTGTATTATTTGTACTTATCAAAACACTGATTTAATACATTTGATCACAACTTGTGTGAAATACAAAGAATGCTGTATCATCTGGTAAATAGAGATACTGTAGGAAGGCTACTGTAGGAAGGTGGAATTATTCTACATCATGAGGTTTTGCTCAGAATGCACCACTGGGAAAAAAAAAAGAAGAAAGAAATAATAAAAAAGTAGGTTTATGAAGTCAGTATATGCATTAAATGGGAATTTGAAAAAGAAATATGAGATATTAGTGTTCTCATGGGACAAAATCAAACGTAATTAACATTTCGGGCATTTACCCTCTCTCCTTCAGGATAGAGTAACATGTGTAATTCTTTTTTTCAAAGCAACACTATTGCTCTTGCTAATTTAGCATCATGATATTGGTGATCTCAAATGTATTTTGGGTTTTATTGTAACAGACAACTTCTGGAGCCACCAAATTCCAAAATTAACTTTTCTTTGGGTTTTTTTTGTTTGGTTTTTTTTTTTTTCTTATGGAAGTTTGTCAAGCTAGTATTTCTGGAAATTACTTTGGAAGCACAGAATCCTATATACTAAAATTTGGGATAAAATCTGAAGCAGCTATCTATTTAATTCTTCTCCGCACTGGCAGTGTGATGAATAATTTATTTTTTGATGAAGAAACCAAAGTGCTAATATGGGCTGTTAAATAAAATAGCTTAAAATATATCTTTTGGGGGTTTGGGTTTGAGGTAGTTTGTCCATTTTAAATTGTTATTATTTTTATTTATTATCTAAAATACTTTTTAACTTTACTGCTGCTTTTTTTCCTTTTAGAATTTTTAGAATTTTAGATGGAAGAAATGAAAGCCAAAAAGTCTCACTCAAACTGATTGAACTGTTTATTGCTGTCCTTTGTTTTTCCCCTCTTGTATTTTAAGGAATTAGAATAGCTGCACTGTAGAAAGCTGCATTTTCTACTGCTGTTGCTGTTGAAAACAAGAAAGATAAATGTTGGCAAATCCCCCTAAATTTAAATATACAAATACAGTATATATGAAAAATCTAATATTAAACTTTCCATACTTGTCCAATACAGCATGAATGAAAATGTTTAGGTTGCACTATGGGATCAAATAGATTACATACTCTACTTCAGCCAAAAATTGACAGGATACTACTGTATTTTCTAGTGAGTGCTTTAATGCTAGGTAAATATGTAAATAGTTTACTTTGGAATTCCTGTGAGATTGCACAGTATTCAATTATGATTCAACAGTGAACTGTAATGTCATCTTATTTGCTTCAAGGAGCAAAACATTTTATATGCGTATACTGTTATGATTATTGAGCTGTCAAATTATTAGTTGCTAAAAATGCATATATACTTTTTTGACCACTGGAGTACTTGTTTAAACAGGAACAATTCAATGAATAATTTGTGTGTCTCACAATTTTGCTTTTTTTTTAATCTTGAGATGCTCATAAAATCATGATTGTGTTACCTATCTAAATCTTGACCTCATGTAACTTGGGAGAGGTGAGAAAGAGGTCTCTTACTTTACAGAAATTTTGATTAGAGTTAAATTCTATAGCTAATGGTTTGAAAATAGTGGTTTGGTAGATTCGAGTTGTATTTAAGAAATTTCCTCAATGTTGTTGGATATTTTATGTCATGTATTCTTCTGGATGGTCCTTGTATTTATCTTTGACATGTTTCCATGGTCAGCTGCTACATCACAGACTTAGTTTCTGTGTTTAGAGAGCCTATAAAAACCTTCTTCTTTTCCTCCATCAAAACTGTTTCTCAGTAGTCTACAATGAATCTGTCAAAGCATCACAAAGTAGTGCCCTGACATGACTATTTCCCAGAGGAACAGAGGTAGTAGGGGTATATGAAGCTAAGTTCATTTCACAGGTTTTACCTGTCATGACAAAAGAATAGTAGATCTCTAAACTAAATATAAATTATCAATTTACTCTAGGCTGTTAGAATTACAACAGGAATGTTATCTGTGGATCACTGTTTTAAGAATGTTTTTTAGCTTTACCGTGTATTTGTTGGATATTCCTCCTTCTTTTTCCATGAATTATTGCCTAAAAGTTAAAGCGTCCTTTATTTTCACAGCTGAACTAGTTAAAGATTCTCCAATAACTCATTACTACCCCCTAAAGGGTTGTCAGTGATGACATTTGGAAAGAACTTGCTAGAGCATATAAACCTTACTTGAATCACATTCTAAACCAAAATTTCAGATTATTCATCATGCATTGTTTTACACTGCCTCTTGAAATGCATTTGGGGAGCAGACAAAGGGGAGAGGCAAGAAGGAAAAACAAACATAATCACAGACCGTAGTGTGGGAGGGTATTCTTTCTGTTTTGTATCTTTTTGTAGTACAAGGTTCGAAGAAAGGATGATCATTTGAAACTCTTCTTACAGGTATGAGGGAAACCACATAACATCACTGAAATTAAGGAATTTTTAGGTAGCCACTTTGATGGTGTGTTGAAAGCAGTTTGAAAGAGTTGAACTGATTAAGACATGTAGTATACTTTTCTTGATACCAGCAAGAGTTGTAAGTCTAATTTGGAATTATAAACATTGTTTCTAGGCAACTTTTTGGCTTTGAAACACTCTATATGTGATGATTTATTGTACAATAAATGATTCAACTTCTTCCTTCTTTTTTTTATGTTAGAATATGTGTGTTCCATATACCATTCCTCCAAGACATCAGGGGACATCAGAGTTTAAACCCATGTCCTAAACTGTATGGGAATGGGAAAACAATTCAAGAAAAATGGTCCCATATTTCTTGCTCATTTTTACATGTTAAAAAAAAAAAAAAAGCAAAAAAAGAGCAAAAACTATACATGCAAAATTTATCTCAATTTTCCCATTCAAATATAACTCAGTAAGATGTGTTAAGGAAGACCTGGTTGTGTTATAAAGAATTCTGTTGTGTAAATTTAATGTCTGGTAATAGGTGGGTTCCAAGGGTAACCAAATGCTGTTTTGCCTAAAATGGAATTGGAAATGGATATATACATTTGTATTAGGTCCATCAGGAAAGAATAAATCAGTGACCACTGATGAAGTCAGGCGCCTGAGTTACTCCCTCCTGTGTGTGGCACTTACTGTTCAGCCATTTGTTTTGTAGAAAGCATTAGGGAATCATAAAACCTAAACAAACAGACAAACAAATTAATTAATTAAAAAAGGCAAGGAAACAAACAAGCAATAAACATCACAACAAACCCCTCTAGTAAATAGTTATCATTGTCCAGTACTAAATCATGCATTACCTATCTTCATTGCAAAAGACTGCAACAGCTGAAATTAGACACCAACTATTAAAGTGTTGAAGAGCAATTATCTATAATATGTACATAAATAAAACTAAGAGATCTGGACAAGATGCTGAGAGTTGCACGTGTGGAAATAGATGAGGTTTGGGTTGGTTTTTTTTTAATAGAAGTTGATAGAAAAGTTGCAAAGCTTGTTGCTACCACCAATTCTAGTAACACATAGGGTTTGTGCCAGGATAAAGTGCTGAAGCAGTTACCAGTGTTACAATTCCTCATAATTATAGCTATTGCCTTAAATATCCTGAATGAAATAGAATGAACTTTTGTATAATTATGGGTCTTGTAATAAAGTTAGACTATGGAAGAGCATTCCTTCCACAAATGCATTGCCTAACCTTTGTTTTTCTTTCTAATTTCCCAATAAAACCACAGAAATAAAGAAAGCATATAGTGCTCAATGAAAAAAAAAAGTGGCAAATTCTGTACATTCTTCTGCTATAAGTATTTCTTCAAGAGTATTCCTCAAGCAATTCACTCTGTTGTCAGAAATTTTTTTGTGTTATGGGACAGAAAAACTCAAGGTGCAGTGTAAGAAGTGAGAATGACAGGCCAACTTGGAATCTCACAAAGGCTCTAAGGTTAATTTTATTCAGATTTCTTGCACTCCCTATCAACTTCCAGTCTTTCAAATGCTGTCTGGGTTTTTGAAACCAAACTCTGCTCCTGGATCCTTCATCTCAACTGGTACTAAAGATTTTTAAACTGAAATTATGACAGAAAATAAGATCATTGTAAAAGAATCCATTTTTTTCTCTAGATTGTCTATGCAACTATAACTACTTTTTGAAGTTAAATTGCATACCTCCAGAAATTCTAGATTTGCTACAAAGCTAAATACGATGGGAATTTGACAAACTAAATCTGACTTAGTTAATTTCATAAAAACATTGAGAAAGTGTCTAAAGTTATGTAAGAAATTTTCAGAACATCCAAAGGTAGAAGTTTAACTCCCAAACTCTTTATTTTAACTGTAACACCTTCTCTTCTTAACTGCAAAAAAAAATTTATTAATAGTAAAAAAAAATAAAAAATTAAAACTAAGGTGCCAGCAACTGTGAAGAGTTTAGTTTAATATCAGCAAGTGACATAACGCACCTGAATTGCACCTTATTTGCAAAGAACAAAAAAAGTCCAATGAGATTTTACAGATCTTGTTCATGTGCCAGATACTTTATTCACTTTCTCAAAATGCCAGGGAGAGTGGTTTTGGGAAGATAGAATAAAAGCCAGCTTTTGCAACCAGCACTTTGGAGAAATAAATGGTGTATCTTGCTCCGTCATCTCTGAAACCACTATTGCATGCCATCAAGACAAGGTGATGGATTCAGTGAACCACAGATCTGATTTTCTATGCCTATTTCTATGTGATTTATTGTAGCATTTAAGTTTAGAATAACCTTTTGCCCCTTGAACACTGGCCTAAACTGCACTGCAGTTCCTTGAAGGTTAAAGATGTCATCCAACAGACTACCATTCCCTAACAGTCTGTAAAGTAGAGAAATATATAAGAAATATATAGTAGTATCTAAATCATCTTACCCATCCTAGATTTCATATGCTTCATCCCTGAAAAAATGATGACTCTTCTACTTAGTGAAATAAGTGCACTAGAAAATTTACAGCTTGTTATATAAAATAAAAAAAAATCTGAAATTTGTTAAAGCAAGAGAAAACATTTCCATAGTTCTTTGAAAGATTAAAAATTAATTTAATTGTCCAGAAAACACATTCAATATGGCAAATTGTAGCATCCTTTTACGTTCAAAGCCTTTACAATTTATTTATTATCTTCTGTCTGTCTTACGAAAGCCGTGTTTCTAGTGTCTCTGTTTTCTTCTTCAATCTCCCAAGGACTGACAATAATCTCTTCCCAGTCTTGCAAATCTACTATTAAACCTTGCCATGATGCAGAATGAAAGAGGAAACCCTAAGAAGTCTGTTAAAATTCACATTTCTTCCATAAGTACTAACATATGAAGAGTTAGGGGATATGTGGAACAGAATTTTTTGTGTTACAAATCCTGCCTTTTTTACAGATTTGGTTAGAAAGTAGTGAAACTACTTCTAAAAAAATCTTCCAGGGTAAAATCCATTGTTTTGTACAGTTACTTGAACAATAAAGAAAATTGTTTATATCTGTTGCCGATATTGTATGAATTAATTGTTTTGGATAAATGTTGCAGAACTAGTGAAAACTTTTGCAACCTGTAATGCTCAAAGACAAAATGTATGTTGCTGATGGATTTACTTATTTTTCAGCAGTTCAATGTGTGCTTTGTAATTGGTTCTGCAACTGTAAACATCTGATGTTAGTAAGTGGTAACATACAATCCTATTATTATTCCTGTCTAATTCTGATCTCTTGACAAAAGTAAGCAGCACCTTTCTTCGTTAATTGATCCAATTAATGGCATATTGTATTTGGTTCTTGGAGGGACATATACAAAAATGTAAAAAATTCTGATCCTTTTTATCATGTGATATTTTTGATCTTGAATGCTAATTAGGTTTTTTGGCACCTGCTAAATTGTTGACATAGTTATTTAAGAAAAACATTATAGAATGTTATGGTACAGTTTAAACACATCACCTTGATGCCTTAAGGGGTATGCTTAAGATTTGAGAATTCACTATAGCTAGGCAGCTGGATAGCTTAGAATATTGAAAGCAAAGAGCAGCCTGTCTTTCACATGTTTGCATTCTTCTATATAGATAAGGGTGGTAGTAAGTCAAAATATAGAGTTAGGCTTCCAGGCCTGGTAGGGGCTGGACTGGGGTGTGGATAGGTAATAAGGGACTGTTCTGTTGGGTGTTTAGGGGCATAATAGTAAGATAGGGATTAGT
>VYZS01015414.1:0-95899 GCA_013400695.1 Neodrepanis coruscans
CACACACAGACACACACACATAGGTGTGTCTAGGAGAGAGTTCCCAGCCGATAGACCCTCCAGCCTTATCAGACAAAAGAAAGCCTGTGACTCCCATCCACTGGAGACATTACTGGGCCTTAACTGGGAAACAGTAAAGCTGGAATTCTACCAGGCAAACATCCCTTGCCAGGGAAGGAGTCTGCCCTCACCCTCCTCCTCTCTTTTAAACACACTTTTTAGTTAAATGGATGGATGATAATTTAAATGATAATTTAAATCACCAGCAGCCACATAGAGGCAGAGGGAAAACAGGGAGTCAGAGTTATACAGCCAACTTCATCCCTTCCTTCTCCCATAGTGCCTGCACATTAAAGGATTCCACATCCAGGTGGGACCCTACATGCAATAGCCTCAGTACTCTGGAAGAGAAATGACAAATTCCCTCCCTGCTTTCATAGATGTAATTTCGTTATTTATAAGTAATCCCTGCATTTTCACCTTTCTAAGAGAACAAAACTTTGATGAAATGCCTGGGAAAGCAGGAGGCTCCATCCACACCACAGGCAGCTCAGCATGCATCAATCCCACCAGGCATCCCTGCGTCACCAAAGGATTGCAGGGAAGGGAATAACAATGTGTCCTCCTCTCCTTCCTGACAGGTGCCAGGTACTGCCAGCCCTACAATATCACAACCTAGAGGATAAGTTATTTAATTTGACTTCTAGATTTTGTGGCCATGGACTTCTGGGCTAATAGTCAAGACAACATTTTAGAGGTACAGAAACTGCCTCCCAGGTGAGAAGCATTATATTGGAAAACCACATGGAAGGCACAGAGAAGGACACTGACTCCAAGACAGTCCAAGGCAGCAGGAATGTTTCCACCCCACCTGACCACAGTCAGAGCATGCTGTATTTTCTTATTGGAAGGGAAATACACGTAGAAATCTGCCCTGGCAAAGGCCAAGCACAAGGTCTCTAGTACACACTGCTCAGCAGAAGGCACTAGGCTAGCAGATTACCCCATTTCATTTAGAGGTTGGCAAAAGACTTGTTTCCGTCTTCATTACATCCAACAGGAATGTCACATTGTTACTTAGCAGTGATGAAGATTGGTAGAATCCAGTAGCATGCAAGTGAAAGGTACAACTTTATTGACTTCTGGGGTGGATTTACTAAAATGCAAAAAAACATTTCTGCAATTGAAACCTCACCCCTTTCAGAGATCTGAGGCTTGCTAAACAACACCATGGCTCTTGGATCTACGACATTCCCACAGGCCAGCATTCGAAAAGATGATGTATAAAACTCTCTGGGTTCTACCAAAATCTAAAGAATTGTTTCCCCTTCTCTCTGTCTCCCTCTGATAACAGATTATTAAACTTTGCATAGCACTTTATGCTCAAATCACCCAAACATCACAATCAGGCTTAAATGCAGGCAATCAAAGAGAATATGCATTTCATAGACACTGATTTTCACACACTGAGTACCAAATTGGCACAACTTACTACTTTTATCCCAAAAGATGGAAATGAAGGGGTCAAGATCTTTTAATAGACAGAATGGGTAAAATGCATGAATAACTGCCTGCTTAAGAAACTGATTCATTTTTAAAGGAGAAGGCTTAGAAAGCAATAATAAAGTGGAAGGAGGAGAGAAGCACTGAAGATGCACATACACCTCTTTTGGCAAAATTCTCATTAGTTAGCCTTGTTTTCATCTCTCCTGTTCATCTTCCCACTTATAATTCAAAAATATATGTTTTATAGACAACAGCTGATAGAGTTGAAAAGCCAGAGTAGATGTCTGGCTCAGCCACTAAAGAAGGTGTAATAAAAAATTCTCCTTCCTACCATTCAGATTTCATAGATACAAAGCAGTTTAGGGCTCAGTAAAGCAGGGTATGCCAGCTAGGTGGGTTTCTAAAGAGAGTCACTCCCAAGTGGTTTCAGTCTGTGGTGGGGCTTGTAAAGCATGAATGGGAAAATTTAATACATCCTTCATAAGAAGCACAGATACTGCTGTAGTGGAAGTGGCCTCAAGCCCCATCAACTTTCACGCCCTGCAGATGGTCTGAAGAAAGACCCAGCTCTTCTCTTCACAGCCTGTAAGACTGTAACTACATATCTTACAGAATACATCAGCAAGAGAAGAAATAATTTTCCTGGCTTCACTAATTATTGCCTTAAATCTTCCCAAAGCAAGAAAGAGAAGGGCTTTGGTCATTTATCTTCTCCTCAGCTCAATTTGCATCAATTCACATTGAGCTTGAAAGCCTCCATCACTCAAGTAAACCCACTGTTACAACAGCAATGCTATGTGAGCAAAGATTATCCCAACCACCGCAGCATTGGAGCTACTGCTCTTACTCAGAATGAGCTTCCCCTTGTTTTTGTCTTGCTAAATATCTTGCTCTGACAGCATCTTCAAGCAACGAGTTCCATCATTGAGCTACAAGCTGCATAAAAAAGCATTTAACTTGCAGCAGACCTGTTGCCTTTTAATTATACCAGGTGCCCTCTCCTTCTGCTCTCAGAATGGGCTGCCAGGACCAGGCCAACAGTCTATTTTAACAGGCAAACAGCACATTAATGGTTCTACCTTATTGTCTCTTTGATTTTCAGAACTCAATAATCTTAATCTGTTTCATCTACGTTTTAAAATTAGAAGAAGTATGATCTGGGGAATTAGACTAATTTCAAGCCTTACTGAAATAGTGGAACAAACATTAAGAGAAAAACCTAAAAGGATAATAGAATTGAATGAGCACCAATATAATGAGACAAACTTGATTACTTTCTTTTATAAAATTACAAAATCAGTGATCAGAGAAGAGAGGTAGATGCCACATTCAGTTTTTCGTGGAGCTTTGAAACAGCTCCTCAAAACCTTGTTCTCAATAATAAATTACTGTTGTTTTCACTAAGATTGCAGTTACTTTGGCTGAAGGACCAGAAACAAAGAACACCAGGTCACCGTTTAGAGCAGAATCCTATTAATTAACCCTTTATAAATAATTAGCAGAGGTTATGAGCACGCTGCAGAAATGAGCAGTATGTGTTACAGATGGTTAGCAATCCCTCGGCAGACTAAATTCCAGATGATAATAAGATATGGCTGTGGGCGACCCACTGACCCCTCTGCTGTGAGACAGCAATGAATCATTCATCCTCCCTTTATAACAACAAAACCACAAGACAAAATTGTGTTCAAAAGACCATATCAGAGAGGAATAAAGTGAAATCAGAGAGGAATAAAGTGAATATGTTCCTGTGCTGAGCTACTGCTTCTCCATAACTTGCCCAGGAATGGAGGGAGGTGGGGAACCCACTGCCTGCTAGACCAGCATTCCTAATACACAAGTTACTTGGCAATCAGAAAGGCTGAAGCAGTAGGAAAAAAAGAAAATCTTAATTTGAAAATCGCTTAAGTAGGTAAAGTAGATGGAAAAGGGTATCTAATGGGACTCGCCACAATTTAATGCTTACAGTGATTGAGGAGTGAATGTAGAAAACCAATTAGGAGATTACAATAAGGAAAGACAGTAAAAAGCCCACTTCAGCCGCAGACTGAATGAGCAGAAGAAACCTGTTAGGGAATAGAAAAATTCTGCTTTAGCATGGATCAGGTGTGGTTTCTCCTGGCATATTTCAGATTCTCTAATTTTACAATTTTTTTTTTTTTTTTTTAGTTCCCTTCTTTACCACAGCAGAAGCTCTGGATTCAAGAAAACACTAAAGAAAATCTTAAATGATCCTCCCTGCCACAGTCCACTGGGGAAAATACTCTGAGCCCACCAGATGCCTCACCTGAACAGCCAGGTGAATCCTATATGGTGTGACTGCTATGGCCTGGAGGCATCTGTTGAATTTACTAGAAAACTCAGCCAGATTGATTCTTTTACTTCTCTAACACGTTGCCCTGCACATGCTGCCATCAGTTTGGCTGTTCTCGTGCTGCTGTTTAGTTTCCCTGCCCTCTCTGTTTGGCTGCTCTGCAAGTGTAGTCCAGCATGGGGTAGTTTTACTACTTCAACTACTTTGTTTTTACCAGCCTCCTCAGAAAAAGCATCTGACAGCAGTCAGCACAGCCCACTCTGCCAGTGCTGATCAGTGCTCGCTGCCGCTCTGCCTGAATGGCTGGGCTGTTTCCTACAACTGTGAAAAAAGCCAGTTTAACAAATCATGTATTATTTTAGCTCTGGCACATGAAATCCACACAAGATCTATAAAGTAAATCGGAGACATGCTGTTCTGGTGATTTCAACAAAGTCATCCTGTAAGATGCCCTCCTCCAGCTCAGCTTGGCTGGAAGTCAGGAACAGGTGTCTACATACCAGTCTCAGCTTCTCTTCTACCACTCCTGCACCACCAACCCTCCTCCCTCATTTCTGAGCCCACTTTAGCTCTCACAGACAAAATCCCCATCATATATCCAAGTTACGGTCCCCATTCAGATGGGGCCATTGAGTACTGGCACTGGTCCAGCTGAGTTCTGAGTACCCACAAGCATGGAGTCTCCACTATTCATCTGTTCAACCTGCCTCAATGTTCCACCACCTGACGCCCTGCAGGGGCAGTGGGACTGCTCAAGAACAGTTACACCATCTCCCTGATGACAAGTCAGCACCAGAGCAGATAAGAGAGCCTCTCCACAGCATCAGCAGCAGGGAGGAGTGTCCTCAACTTGCCCGGCCCGAGTCACATCCAGCCCCCTGCTGCAATTCATGGCCACAGGCAGGGCTTGAAGCTATTTGCATAGTACTTTTTTTCTGAATGAAAGGAAATTGAGAAGTCATGTCTTTCAAGCAGAAATACTGCAATGAGATGGGGGATCACCTAAAATACAGGCTCTATATGCAGGTCATGCCAGAAGGGAAGTCTATGGGCAGAGGTTTATGCTGGCTGTTGATGCAAACCCATGTGTTTAATGGGATAAAGGAGCTGAAGAACCAAGGAAGAAAGAGGCATCAAGCAAGAGATCACTCGAGGAGAAGTATCCAGACAGAAGAAAAGACAGGCTTTGGTACTCACAAGGGCTTTAACCACTTCTGCAGCTCCTAGAAGAGCAATAAGCAGTTCAACGTGTCTCTAGTGTCATGTCTGTAGTGCTGAAACCCAGCCCTTTTTGAGGTGCACAGGGATAGGATGAGAAGAAGCAGATACAACATATTGAATCCTGTAAAAACCTGTAAGGCTGGTCAACACTGGAACAGAGACCCAGAATGAAGAAGCTTCACCCTTGGAGACCTCCAAAAGTCAACAGACAAGGCTCTGACCAACACATTTACCATCTATGCTTTGTATAGGGAGTTAGGCCACAATCCTCTATATTGCCCAGAATTTTAAGTACAGCTTTCCAAGCACTGTTCTAACAAGAATTTCATGCAACTGCGAGCAAACATGTATCAGCAAAATCAGCCTCGATATGCAATCCCAGAAGCAAGGAGTGCACCAATAGATCCATCATTAGTTCCTCCTCCTAATGAGACAACCAACAAGCATCAAATATTTGCTAAGCAGCTAAACCTGAGCAGCAGCAGCACAAAGGAGGTTCGGGTCCAGACTGTCAGAAGGCTTTACCTAAGGAGCTGCTCCATGACACCATGTTGTTTTCATCCCAATCACCATAGCAGAAAGGAGAAGGCAAGAAAAATAAGGGACAAACTCCTAGCTCACAAGCTACAAGCAGTGCAGTAAAATTTGGTTTTTTCCGGTTTTCACCATGTTCTTCTTTTCCATGGGATGCAGGAGCAGCTGTGATCAACTGTGAGCTGCTGTGAGTAACTGATCAACTGAACAACATGTAAAGAACAGATTCAACACCAGATCCTGAATGCCTCCAAGAAGCACAGCAAAGTGCTGTGCAAGAGGGAGTCAGATTTGGGATGTAAAAGCTTCCAGATCCACAGCAGAGACCACACATTGTGGACTCAGGACACTACATAATGTCTATATCCTAACACAGGGAGGACCCTCAAGGTATGTTCCTGCCAGGGAAATTTGTATTCTTTGGAGGCTGCAAATGAAGTATTTTTCTTGCTAGGGTGTCCCTAGAGATTAATTCTTAAGCTCTCTGCCCTCACTAGGGAGAGAGGGGAGAAATAAACAGAAAACAAAGCAGAATGTGAGATTATAATTCCAAGTAGGAGAGTAAACCACCAATCCACACAGCAGAAGAGCCCATCCCTCTCTCCTGGGCATGCTCCCCCCCTCTTTCCCAATGTAAATCACAGCTGCAGCAGGATGAGAGCCGGCATTTCTTCATTTCAACTCGGCACTATGGATTAGGTAAATCAGCCAGCAGCTTCCTGCAGTATTGCAGCCAATCAGTCCCAGCTCCCCTTGTCAGTCACAGCCATCACGAGGGAGTCTCATCTGGGAAAAAGCCTGCAAGTTTTTGGATAGATGGAGTCCAAAAGCAAGTGCCTTGCAGTTGTTATCTCTTCCCAAGGAACAGGTATGGCTGAAATCCTGCCATGAAAGATTCATCAGACATTTAGGATGCTCCCCAGCTGGCTGGGACAGAGTTACCGCAGTGGGATGCTCATTGCAAATGCAGGAACGAGGATGTGGCTCAGGCAGACATACTCTAATTTTTTTTCAGGAAACCTGTAATACTGCTCTGTGGACAAATAGGAGCAGGTAATCCTGATGCGGATGGTGTAACTGTCCCCATAGGCTGACCTTCAGCAGAGTGCTGAGGAAGACCACTTCCCAAGAGTCCTTGTTACAGAGGATCTCAGTAGAATTATGACTTCCATTGGTGACTGGAGGGCCAAGGGCTCTACAAACATAATTCACTGCCTCTTTTCCTGCTCATTCCTATACAAAAACATCCAACAAAGAAGAAAACAAATCTCTCTGATGCATTGATGTCCTGATCTTAAAGCTCTTCAAGTCTTACAGATCTTGTGGCCTTAATTCCTTAATGGAAAGACAGGACCATTGCAACCAGGAGCTCTTGAAAAGATGATTAAGCACACACAAGTGCCTCTCAGCCTCAAGGGTTCTTCACCTTCTCACAGCCACATCAGGGACATCACCCCAACCACCTGCAACCACCTTCTGACATCCCAGCCAATTCACTGCCCAGGGCTTACCCTCCACAAAAGTAGGACAATGACAGCAATGACTCCCTAGGAAAAACAGTTCCTGGGCAGGCTGCTCCAGCTCATCCTGCTTTGGCCAGGGTTTCAACTGGATGATCTGCAAAGGTCTCTGCCAACTTCAATGTCCTCATGAACTTGTATTGCTGCTCTGCATTGTGGCACCCCAATGTGTCACCTGGGATTCACTGGTACAGTATCACATGCAGGTCCTGCCTATAGTGCCTGTTGGGAACTGAGCACATGGCTGACTCCTCCAGCCTTGTCAGTACAGAGCCACCAAAAATACTGTGTCACTCTGATCCAGCTGCAATGCACTTACCTGCTAAACCCTGCATGCCCTGACATCATTTTCAGCCCAAGATTGGAGCAGCAGACTCCATTTGCCTTCATCGAGGATGAATTTTAGATAGAATTCAAGCTGATTAATGAAGAGCAGGTTAAGCACTTCTAATCAGGGTTGCAAGAAAGGTGCTAGAACAGTAAAATTGAATCCCAGACTGTCTGTCTCTTTCCACTTTTAAAAAGTGGATAAGCTGTGAGACCTCATCTAAGCTGCTTCCCCACGTCCCTGTTACTGTGGATGGATGAACCCAGATGATAGTCTGCAGCACACTGGGGCTCCACCATAAACAAGGTACATCAGTATGCTTCCCTATGGGATGACAACTGCTAAAAATTGATATATATATATCATCAATAATGCAGACCAATTTTCAAGTTCCTTGAAAATTATTTCCATTTATATTCCCCATTCTAAAAATTCCATGTTCACCTCCCAGCAGCTGTGACAGCACAGGGCTCTGCCCTTTCTGGAGCATAAGAGGGAATCAGCAATGGTCCCTAGAGGCCCTGGGATCCTGCCCACCTGCACTGGGGAGCAGAGAAGGCATGTTTCCTCCTGGCAGCTCTTTCACGCTTCCAGTGGAACACAACACAAAGGTATTCAACCTAACTGGGGTGACTCCAGCTCTGTGGAGATTAGAGAGCCTCTGAATTATCTCTAGGTGAGATCCACTTCTTTGGTTCTTCTATGGGACGTCATACATACCTGCATAGAAGAGCATCCACAGCCTTTCCTCTCATTGTTTTGAGGGTGCCAAAGACAGACCAAGTACCTGGGTTTGAACCAAATCTTCCCCTTCCCATCACTATTTGCTTCACCCTGCACCCAAGCTCTGGAAGAATGTATAACCCAGAACTCCAATAGCTTTTCCCTCACCAAATCTTTTGCAAGCATCCAGAGCTTCAGGCACTTCCAAGATGTGATAGTTTAACAGAGCAATCTTGGGGGGTGGGGGGAAGAGAGGGAAGAAGGAGATGAAAGATAAAAAATAAAATGCAAAGATATTAAGAGTACAACATAGATTCTGGTATGTTATAGAGTATTTCTAATCTGCATGTCCTTGGTGAGCATGCACACATAAAGGAGGTAGGGGTCTTTTTCCTGGAGGACCCAGAAGAATTTCAAAGCCTAAAAGCAGTTTTCTCCTGGATTGATTTCCGAGAAGCATTGACAACATATAACCATCCTCTTTGTGAGGAGATTCTCAAATTAAGACACTTTGCATTATTTCTAGTCTGTGCCAAGTAGTCTTAATTTCCCATCTCAGTCCTGGGAGAAGCACAGAACCAAACACCTGCACCCACAGAGAAAACGCAGCAGAAGACTTCTACTGGATCTTTTAGCAGAACCTCAGTCCATTGGGATATGTGAAGCATCTTCTCAAATAGGTAAAACGAAGAAATTTAGAGTCCTAAGAGAAACAGCAAAGCCAGCCTTAGTCTCAAAGACAGCCCTGGTGCTGACAACCCACTCTAACACTGAGACCAGGAGGTTGTGTGTGACAGAGCACTGAGCAACAGCAGATGATGGGTGGGATCATCTTTGTGCATCCAAATTTCTCCACAAAATGACACAGTTGTCAAGTGTGTCTGAGAGTGAGCAAGGGGCAGCAGGAGGAGCTGAGGTGCATCTTCTTTAGCACGTGGATCAAACTCAATTTCATCCTTCAATGTTTCCAAATGATAGCTGTGGCTCCTGCACCTAGATGATGTCCAGATTTTGAGTGTCCTTCAAAGTTTGAGTGTCAAGTCAGTGAAGTTTTTTTCAAATCAGGTCCCACGTTTGCACTTGGCAAAGAGGCAGAATTGAAGCTGAAATAATGTACCTTAATTCAACACCAGGCAGAGCTGACGTGGATCTTCCCCAGCATCCCCTGCCTGCACTGGTGCTGGATCAAGAAGCCTGTGTCCTCTTTGTTAAGAGATATAATAAAGCAAAATTGCTGTCCTAAATATTACTAAAGCACTGGCTGGCATGTTTAATAAACCTTTCCATTTGGGTAAATTAGCACTCATCTGGACAAGTGCTGAAGTGCTGTTACTTGAAGAAAAAATTCAATGCTCAGAGTCTAATTTAAATAATTATCAGCATATTTCTGCTCTGTCTGTTTTGCTGAAATTACCAGGAGACTTGATGCAGTCTGAGTGTAAGTGCCTTTTGTCTGCCTGTAATTTATTGACCCCATTTCAGTCAAGTTTTTGGCCCACTCACTGCTGTGCTGGAGCATTTCACACCATAACCAAAAAGAACTTTATGGTCAGACAGAGTAAAATCAATAACAACTGATCTGCTTTTATAGATCTTGAAAGGGATTTTGATAAGTTATCTCCTCATGTTCTCCACAGGAGCTAATTCTCAGATTCAAGATAATCTTCCGTTCCCTTAGGTTGCATTTTGGGAACCAAGTCATCCATCAGGAAGACCCATACACTGGTTGGGGATGATGGTCACTCCATCCCTGCCAGCCAGGCTTAGGGTATAGACAAAAACTCCCTCACAACAAACCTGTGCAGTATTGGGATGTATACTGAAATACTTCTATGTAACCTCCAAAACCCAAAGCGTGGATATCAGGTCTTCAGCACCAAGTGCTTCATGTTACAGAGCAGCAGTCATCCCACTGCTGCACTCCATAAGGGATGCAGTCTGCAGCACCAAGCATCCACAAGCTTGGCTCCCAAAAACAGAACAGAATAGCCCTGATACACAGCACTCACCTACAACCATACTTGTAGCAGAAAGCCTTGGTATCCAGCACACTGGCCACAGGATTTTATTTCTAGCAAGGAAAATAAGGAGAAAACTCTTGAATTATCTTTCTCCATTTTTCTCAGTTGAAAAACAGGCCTGGTCTTTGTGCCTTTTCTTCTGCCCTACCTCCAAGACTTTCAGCAGAATGCATCACAAGAGAACTTAATAACTCTAAACACTCCCTTTCCTGGGTACAGCTCCAACCAAGCTGCCAGCAGCACTGGTTTGGAGCACAGAGCCACCCCACATGGAACGCTGTGCAGCCCTCAGCATGGGATGGTGCTGCAACAGTTGGGGGCAAGGTCTGCCTTGAAGAGATAAAGGTGATGCTCCTGCTTCCCAGGCTGTGTATGCATTCAGCCAGCAATCCTGCCATCTGCACCTTATGGCTGCTGTGACAAGGGAAGCTTCCCTCCAGGGCACGTTCTGCAAACATCACCTCCATCAGCTCATCAATCCTTGGCTCTCATCAAAAGACAAACTTATAAACAGGCCCAGACGCTTCTCCCAGGTTTAATGGAGGCAGCTAAGAAGCTGTGATTGTTCGATGTTTTCCAATGATAGTGGTGATGCCTGAGGCCAGCTATAATATTACCATGAAATAAATCTGCAGTGATATAATTAGCAGGGATGCTATTGCACTCAGGTTTTAGGGAGGCTCGGCACAGAGGGAACAAAGCAGCTCCTCAGAACAGGACCTTGCAGAAGTTCTGGGTTTGAGATGGGGCTTGGGGCTGGAGGAGAAGAGACAAAAAACCTTTAATATCAAGGGAGTGTAGAATACCTGCATTAGTCTGTATGCAAAATAAGTCTAGTTTTTTAATGGCTAGAGGTTATGATACACACAGCTCTGCACAAGTCTCAGGGTTAAATTCAGCTTTCTGCAAGGGGCTGTGGCATTCAGGTGGCACTTGCAAAGCTGCTGCTTCTTCTATCAACTGGCATGTGGTATATCTTGTGGTTCCCTAAACTAGGATGGGAGATGGAGCAAGTGGATGGAAAACAGCACAACTCTGAAGCCCAAGTCTGGTGGCAAGAGATGACTGCTGTTTTCTCTGGCATGCTGCATCAGAAAACACCCTGTTAACTTTGTCACTGGTGTATATATAAAAGGCAGACAAATACCAGGAACCACTAAGAGGAAAAGAGAGAAGAGGCTGGGTTAGAAAAAGGGATGCTACTGGTGTCTCCAAGGAATAGCTAAGAAAAGAGTTGGCACGTACCCAGTGTTTTGCTTGCAGTTGTAGCACTATGAGACTAGAAAAAGGAAATAACTAGAGCAAAATGTTTTAGGAGCAGTGGTCATGGGGGAGATGAAGGGAAAGAAGAAAGCAAACATGTGCCAGGATTGATCCTCAGCTTTGACACAAATCCTTAGGGCAGTTGTTTTAGAGCCACATTCAGGGAATGGGGTTCTCCACAGGGCTCCTGTCAGGGACAGATGCCCGGGAAGGGTTTCTGCCCCAAATGCAGGACGGAGACTCCTGAGCTGGAGCTTCTGTGCCAATGTCTGTATGTATGTCACTGCTTGTTTATAACAGGTGACATACCAGGGTTTTCACCAAAATCAAGAGATCATCCTTTAAATGTGCTGGGCAGGAGAATGTCCTGGAGGAAAACCCTAAAGCAGACAGTCTGCCCTCAGCTAAGGTTCAAAAACTCTTCATAAGTTTAAGTGTGTTTCTAAATCTGCAGTCAAATCCTATACCTTCCCTCTTTTTTGCTACAATAAACTTTATCTCAAAATGTAATCTAGTAATAAAAATGGTTTTAAAATGATCTGACAAGCACTAGAAACCCCATTTCTTTTAGAGTGACAAGTCTATTTACAGCTGCACATACATATACTCTGGTTTATATTCTACATGCACTCCAGACCCTCAAGATTCAGGATATATCCTTTCCATCCACTTGCAAGAATCAATTTCAGTTGTGAAAAGTTGTTCTTCAGAAGGCAGAAGGTAGGAAAGAAAAATTGTGTCTAATGCTGGAGTCTGTGCACATCTATAAGGATAGGAGTGCAGAAGGACAGGCAGCCTCCCTCTCCATCTCAGGGCTGTCTTGCTGCACTTGAGCAACCCTCCCAAATCCAGTGGACACCTCTCCAAGCTCCATGTACCTATCCTGAACAAGCCAGAGGGCTGCTTTGCTCAAGGGGAGGTGCAAAACAGCTAGGCAACATCACACAGGGAGAAAGTTAAAGAATGCTTTCAACTCTTACTCCTTCAGAAGGGCACCAAAAATTCATAAACTGCTAAAAAATTTCACATTCAAAGCCTGAAGTAGCCAGGGAACAATAGTACCAAACCGGAGCAGAGAAGGAGCTTTGAGCTCCAGGGAGATGTTATTGTCGTAATCATGCATGAAGGACACCTTGTAGCTAAAAGTTCCAGAACTTAATTAGGACTCACAGCTCTTATTCCCGGGTGAATCAATGACAAAGAATGGTCTCTCCAGGCCTCAGTTTCCCTATGCATAACGTTTGAGCAGTCAAATATATCTATCCTAAGGGAATAAATCACTTGCTGGAATGCACTTGGAAAGCCAAATTACCAAGCACCTTGAAGTTTGTATCTCAGCTCCCATGCTCACCCAAGCACACAGTTGCTTATTTCCTCTTCCTGCCCCCCGAAGTTGCAAAGCTCAACATCTTCTCCCAGAATCTTATCTGATTTCCTGAATTACAGGGACACTTCATCTGTGAGTGGAGAACAGGGCATGGCTAAGATTAGCAATAGGAACAGCACGGACCAGCGTTTGCTCCCTATATAATTAGCTGATATAAAAGCTGTGCCATCTACTGGCATCCAACTGAAATGCTGCTCCCAGTACTACTTCCATGAAGTTGCTGGTCCAGCAGCATTTTGTGTAGAGTTGAGGTGGGATTTCAACTCACACTTTGTACAAGTAGCGACACACAAATGTCAAACATGAGACAGCTGAAGAGGATGGTTCATTTTGCAGTACGAAAACCAGCCACCCACTGGAGCCCTGTGTTGGCATCCTCATCTAGAAGGGTTGTCACTCCCAGCCCTTATAATCTCCAACTTGTTATAGAATTACCAACTTTACTTAAAGGACTTTTTAATTTTTTTTTTTTTAAATTTTCCTGCCTGAAGAAAAAAACAACAACAAACAAGCCACCATTTAAAATTAACTCCCATGATCATGCTTAAAATTTTTGGAAGACATTTTGGCAGGCACAAACACTGACCTACAGCTGGCAGCCATGCACAGAAATCTGTAATTACCACTTCCATCAAACCTGTAAGGTACTTCCAGCAACCTTTACTGTAAAAAAATCCTAACCCGGCCACTTTTAGGGCTTGTAGCATGTCCAAAACAGCAGACAGAGAGAAACCAAGGACATGAAGCAGAAAGACCAGCCCAGAAAACAGGCACAGGGAAGCAGAGACACAAACACAGGCTGGGTTACAGATGAGCTCCCATGACCTCACAGGCACTGCTGCAGCCCAGGTCTGTGCCTGTGGAGCTGCTTCAGCCCCCCTAGTTAGCCCAGTTCCAGCCCTGCACATCCCAGTTCAGCCAAGGGCATCACAAGCACCAGGAGGCAGGCACACAGTTAAATATTTTTGCTTGCAACCTTTTCATCTTGCTTTCACTTCAGATCCTGCCTCTGAATACTGACAGATTTCTCATTGCAAGGCTGTATTAAGCTGCTTTTTAATTGCATTTTGAGGGACCCAAAGGCCAGCAGGCAGAAGGGCACTTTATTTTTTTCCAAGACACGTTATTTTTATTGTAGAGGCAGGAAAGGTTTCCATTAATCCCTGGCAAGCAGACAGCTTCCACACAGCACACTGGCTGCAGGGATGGCCGCTCCAGAGGACTGGGATGATTTGAGCACTGTCTGCTGGAATATCACAGCTCCTAACAACTCCTCTTCAAAGAGCAGATGACAGGCTTTGGCACGAAACTTGCATTAAATTGATACAATCTCTTTAATGTTATCTCTGGCTCTTTATCACAATTGTATGTGCAATTTACATTCTTGTCGCCTTTTTTTTATTAAGATTTGCTAGATCCTTATCACTGATATTTTACACATTGTTGTAGTGTCACTCAAACATTTAATGGACATCAGCTGCTCTAGGAATATATAATAGGTCCTTGCTATGGAGTAGGTAGGGCAGGATGCTGACGGATTTCAGACTCACTCCTTGAAAGCTTCAGTAGATGCAAAGCAAATCCATGTGGGACAGAAAGTACAGTCCTTCTAGGCACTGTTCTACAGGGCTGGGAGCACACCCAGAGCCAAGCTAAATGCTTATTACACAAGGCACCTTCAGGGCTGCCTCCTGCTCTTCACCTGCAGCCAAGTCCTGCTATTCAAGTCACAGGACTCTCGTGCAGAGACCTACTGAGATAAACTGTGCCAAAGCTGATCTGGGTTTTGTGGGCTGCAGAAATGAGACTTGCTAAATCCACTTTCCTCAGGAAAATAAGGCAGGATTTGAAGAGAGGTTTTGAGACAAAAAAGCTTCATGCAAGTCCATTAACCTCCAAGACCAAGCCTCCACCCCTTCAATCATTAGAGGCTTTAACTTCACTACCTGTCTGTAAACAGAGCTATACAAATAACAGAATTTTAGTTCAGCCTGTGGATGAAACCCTTGAAAAAAATAATCCTCATTCCACCTGAAATGAATTCAAAATGATTCACTGTTTCTTCTCAGGTCAATTACTCCCGTTCAATATAAGAGCCTTCCATTCCAGATGATGCATTTGAAACATTCAGGGGGAAAACCATGAAACAAGAATAAATTGTTTGGAGGTTTTTCTGCCCAAGGTCTTGGGATTCGGAGAACTCTTTGAGTCAGAGGCTGAACTCCCAGGGATCGAGAGCAGATTTGGAAGTGCAGAAGCACACTCCCTGTAAACCTTCAGGCAACCCTGGAGAAATAAAGATTCTCCTCTCACCTCCTCCCAACATGCACAGATTACAAAGTCAAAGGACAGGTTGCAGAAGCAATTCTAGCTACCAAACTGCCATGGAAATGCATTTTCTCATTACAAAATTAACCAAGAAAATTCAAATAAATCCCTTTTTCAGTGACATGGTTTCTTTTATTTTGCTATCATTGCAAGCACATCTTCCCAATCATGTTTAAAGGTTATTCTATAACGAATTAAATGGCAATTCACTTCCCTAGCACTAATTCCCTTGGAGACCCCCTCCTCTACTGCATCACTGACCACTTTATATCTGTATCTATACAAATAGACCAATAAATCATACCCACATGCTTTTATCCTTTCAGCCATCCCCAAATCCATCCCCTTAGTGCATGGAGGCAGCCCCGCCAGGCCTTAGGAACTCAAGAGGGTGAGGACAAAACTGAGGGATCCAAGCTTTTAGAAAGCCAAGCACTACAACTGAAAATCCCCTGCCCACACTTATAGCTTCAGTTACCTCCCCCTCTGCTAAGAGCGCTGCTCCTGTGCTGGGAAAACCACAAAAAAACTGAAAAACAACATGCAAACTGCTGTCAAATACACAATGCAGTTTGAGGAAGGGAAGTAAACATCCTTTAAGGGCTATTTCATCCTTCTCCTCACTTGGTCTCAAAGGTGTCTGGGTTCCTCACAGCACAGGGTGCAGAGTACAGGAAGACAAGGCATGCACAGCAATCAAACCCTCAAAGGAAAGTTAGCTCCCATTCCAGGGAGTTCTTAGTCCTCCTGCCTGTGCGTGCAAATCAGCCTGGCAGTGCTCAGAGAGGGGCACAAGGGCAGGGTTTGCTCAGGCTAAAAGCCCAGCTAAAGCTCCCAGCACGGCTGTGTGACCTGAGACCAGGAATCCCAGCCTCAGATGCTATGCAGGCACTGGCAGGGAGCCACAGTTCCCTGCCTGCAGCCTTAGGGAAGAGCACAAGCACACAGTGCCCACCAAGGGAAGGTGCTCTAGGGCAGGGAGGAATCCATAAGCCTAAAATAAATCCCTGGGCAAAGCATCAAGTACGGAACTAAGTGGTACAGACCTGGATTGTGAGAACCAGTTCACTTCCTGGCTGACAGGGTAAGGGACAAGACAGATGTTTCAGTCTTTGGGAAGGGTAGAGTAAGGCAACTGTCCATTTGCACAGGGAAAGTAAGGGAAGTCCACTCTGGTTGGAGATCTATACTAAGAGACACCAGCTTGTTCGCAGAGCTGCTTTTGCCACCTCTTTTGCTCTGGGCCTTGAAAGGACATCGCAAAAAAAACCCAGAGAGGTATTTTCTCTCAAGAGCAACCGTCTTCTCACAGTGAGTTTCAGAAAAAAACAGCATCAGTCTGCCAAGGGCAAGAGAAGACAGAGGTTTCCTTATCCCTTTTTTACCAACAGCCAGGCACAGGGCTTGGGATCTGCTGTGGAGACTTACTGAATACTTTATCAGGTCAGGACCATTGCTTTTCACTCCCCCAGCCACGAGTCCAGATGCACTGGTGGTACTGAGTGTGTACCTTACATGTGCATCCCAAAACAGCATCATCCCAGGACTCCCAACATCCAGACTGTGGTAGTGCCAGGGGAGAAAGCAGCAGGAGACCCTGTGTCCTCACAAACCTCCAAGTGCTGCAAAGTGCACTGAGCAGCTTAGGAAGTTGTAAAGCCCAGGCTGGGCTGCTGCCAAATGTTCATGGGAGAAGAAAGGGAAACGCTCAACATAATCTGCATGAAAGTGCAGGAAGCCCTAAATCGTGTTAGTGCTATTAAGAAAGCTGGTTACATTGCTTGGAAAACTGGCCCAATTCACGTTTGATAGACTTGTTACAAACATCTGATTGTCCTTGATTAGATTAGACAATCAACCCCCATCCTGGTGTGTGGGCATTGTTCGACTCCCCTCTGCAATCTGTAAATTAGAATTCCAGACCTGGGAGATTGGATTCAAATTGGATTACTGGAGCAGATCCAGCTCAAGAACAATCGTGAGGCAGGAGAAGACACACACACACAGGCACACACAAATGAATAAATAAATAAATAAACAAACAAATGCACAGGGACTGTCAGCCAGGATTTGATTAGGAGTGAATTAAAAATAGAATTAAAAACAAAAGCCACCAACCAGCAATTAGCAAAGAAGCGGGAAAAG
This sequence comes from Neodrepanis coruscans, assembly GCA_013400695.1. Lineage (NCBI taxonomy): Eukaryota > Metazoa > Chordata > Aves > Passeriformes > Philepittidae > Neodrepanis > Neodrepanis coruscans. The sequence goes on from VYZS01015414.1 coordinate 17,291, forward strand.
GGATGGATTTGTCACTATGAAATAAGAAAGCATAGAGACCATGCCTTTAAAAATGGTTTGTACTTCAGCATGTACAAGGTTGATGTTCGTTGTAGTCCTTTCTCTCCCAGCACAAGAGCTCCTGTCCATGGCTGTGTGGTTGACATGGGGCAGGTGTGCACAGGACAATGAAGCCCCACATCCCACCCAAAACCACAGGCTGTGTCTGAGCTCACCTGAACTATGTTTATTCCCTCTTTCCTACCCCATTTTGCTGCCTAGTGAAAACAGGTAATGTGTCCCTTAGCTTGGACCAACAGCCTAGGACCCAGCAGACCACTGTGTGATTACTGATGGATTTCTTGCATGCCCAGAAGTCCTCACCCCGGTAAAACCCAGGGCTGTACCACACTAGAGCAGCAAAGCCCACCCAGACTGAACCTTCAGCACTGTATTCTGCCACCCAACCTGAACCCCCAATGCACTGCAGCTCAGGAGGATCTCCCTGTCCTGTCCTGGGACCCCTCCAGTTAAATACACCAATGACTTGATCAATGAGCACCTGGAAGAACATTCTTCAGGCAGGTCAGCAGGGCAGGGAGATGGCAGTGGGACATAGAAGTGCCAGCATTGGGGAGATCTCAGGGCCGTTCATGTTGAATGCTGACCTCCTTCACTGTTTGCCACCTAGACCAGAGAACAGCAACAACCCTGATAGGGAAGGAGGGAAGAGATCCTGATCATTTCCTTCCAGCCNCAAATGAATAAATAAATAAATAAACAAACAAATGCACAGGGACTGTCAGCCAGGATTTGATTAGGAGTGAATTAAAAATAGAATTAAAAACAAAAGCCACCAACCAGCAATTAGCAAAGAAGCGGGAAAAGGGATGGATTTGTCACTATGAAATAAGAAAGCATAGAGACCATGCCTTTAAAAATGGTTTGTACTTCAGCATGTACAAGGTTGATGTTCGTTGTAGTCCTTTCTCTCCCAGCACAAGAGCTCCTGTCCATGGCTGTGTGGTTGACATGGGGCAGGTGTGCACAGGACAATGAAGCCCCACATCCCACCCAAAACCACAGGCTGTGTCTGAGCTCACCTGAACTATGTTTATTCCCTCTTTCCTACCCCATTTTGCTGCCTAGTGAAAACAGGTAATGTGTCCCTTAGCTTGGACCAACAGCCTAGGACCCAGCAGACCACTGTGTGATTACTGATGGATTTCTTGCATGCCCAGAAGTCCTCACCCCGGTAAAACCCAGGGCTGTACCACACTAGAGCAGCAAAGCCCACCCAGACTGAACCTTCAGCACTGTATTCTGCCACCCAACCTGAACCCCCAATGCACTGCAGCTCAGGAGGATCTCCCTGTCCTGTCCTGGGACCCCTCCAGTTAAATACACCAATGACTTGATCAATGAGCACCTGGAAGAACATTCTTCAGGCAGGTCAGCAGGGCAGGGAGATGGCAGTGGGACATAGAAGTGCCAGCATTGGGGAGATCTCAGGGCCGTTCATGTTGAATGCTGACCTCCTTCACTGTTTGCCACCTAGACCAGAGAACAGCAACAACCCTGATAGGGAAGGAGGGAAGAGATCCTGATCATTTCCTTCCAGCCCATGCCATGACAGAGGTCAGTGCCTCTGCTGCTGAGAGAGGAGGGAGTGGGGAGATGCTCTGAACTGGGCTGAGAGATGCTTTGCTGCATGCCAATTTTTGCAGCTCCTGAGACAAGTGACACCTTATATTGTCCCTATTAGGGAGCAGAAGAGCTGATAGAGACCCCATTCACCAAATACCTGCAAGGGAAATCTCAGGCCTATCAGAATTGTTAAAGGGGTAAATCTGTCCAATTAAATCCCCTCTGCACTCTTGATATACTCTTGTGCCAGACACAAATGGAACTTGGAACTAATCCCAGCTGAACAGTAATGCACTGAGCATTCAACCAGGACTAAAAGCACAACCAGCCTCAGCTCCTACCTCCTGCAATGCCCTCCTTGACCAGTTTCATCCCAACAAGCCACTTTGGCAAGTACTTTGTGGTACCACACCAAACTCCCACCTCGCCCTCCATCACAGGATCCTAAAGCATGGCCAAATACTAACTGCACTATCACATCAGAAGGAATATGCAACAAAAAATGCCAGTAAATGGGAAAGCTCAAGACCAAGGGTGAGGGCTGGAAATCAGAGACACAATGGCAAAATACGGTCAAGGCGGTAAAAAACCCCAAGCCTTATTGATTCAAGATCAATCATCTTTGCTGTTCACCAAATTCCAGCTCTTACCTTCTCTTAGGATCCAAGGTGAAGGAAGATGGGAACACCACAAAATCCTAGAGCCACATTCACCCAAGGCTTTGTAGTCACAAGAAATCCAGCCAGATTTCCCTGCAGGATGCCTTCACAACACAGAAAATCCCCAGTCCTGCCCTTTGTATCCACTTTTCTGCCAAAAGAAAACATGTAATGCCAAGTGCAGGTTTTCCTACTCTTTTTACAGGAAAATCTGAGTGTCTTCAGTGAAATATACTGTGTACTCCTAAACCTTAGCTGAAGGAACAGTGCCCTTGAATACTCCTAGCAAACACCTCTTTGCCCCCAGACACTCATTCCACACTATACCTAAATACATGCAACATTAAATTTCACAACAGAATGAAAAAAACACACACAAACTTTCTCCTAACTACAGGTTAGTGGTCTCAGCACTAGAGCCATGCAAGTTGCACCAAATCTGCTGTATATACATGCAATTATCTAAAATACACACAGACATAGATAATACACATAAGTTCTCTTATACACAAAACGCTGCTTTGCTGCACTTCTGCTCAGTATGTTATATTTGATGCTCACACAGCTGAGACCCATGGGAAATACAACAAACTTCACCTTAACTCAGAAGATTTTGCTGGTGATGTACAACTTTCAAAACTAAACCAGCCCTTTGGAAAAAATACCAGTCCAACTATGTTACCAGTATCCCATCAGGGCAATGCCAGAACCTGCAGGCATTCAGACCATGTTTTATAGATCAGGAAGCCTCTTTCTATAAATGGAGGAAGACCACCACCACAGACAATCTTTAGGCTGGTCATGGTGTATGAATAGCTCACTTCAGGGCATAACCCACTCAGTAAACTGTAGGATGTGCTGCTCTCAGGAGGCAAAGCAAATTGTCTGTGGTTAAATACGTGAAGGATGAAGCAGTCAGCATCCAAAAAGCAGCCTTCACAAGAACTGTATAAAAAGCAGAAACAAGCTTAAAAACATACCCTAAAATCTAAAATTTCCATCTCTCAGCCTCTGTCAAACAACTCCCTTCTTCCCCAGTCTCCAGAGAGACCTGGAGGCATCATTCATGCAATTGATGTAGTGTTATAAAATAATCAGATCTGGAGTGTCCATAGTCCTGAAGGAGAGGGGAAAGAGCTTCTTGGTGACCGTGGGCAGCAGATAGAGCTGGGGCATCCAGGGATGTGGTGTGGCAGGAAGGGGCAGCCTGGGTCTCCTGGCAGAGCACAAAGCAGGAACAGCAAACAGCACAGGCAGGAGAAGACATGCCCTTGTGGACACGTGGAGAAGACAAGGGGCTGGATTTGATAGCAAAGGAGGCTCCTTCCAGTGCCATTTATCTTTTTCTTTCTATGGAGAACTGGCTCATCTGCACCAGTCTCACCAAACACAACTACTGAGGCTTTGGAGAAAGAAAATTTACTACAGGAAACTGGGGAATCCTTGAAGTGCGTCACAGAGAGAACAGAAGAGAAAAAAACATCCTTTTGGTTTGGGAACCTGGAGATGGCAGCCACCTCACGCACACCCTCAGGTGATGGCTTTACCCTGGCTCACTCAGTGCTCTACCCATGGCAAACTCCAACATCTGGGCTCCTAAACAAGCTCCCAAAGGCGTGTACTTTTCTCAAAGGCAAAGAGGGATCTGAATATACTGAAAGACTGAAGAGGAAATAGGAAATAAAGTTGAAAAATGGCAAAAAATCTACTTGGCAAAAAAATAACGTGCTGAATTCTAGTCTCAGATGATATTGACCAACAAGCCAATCAACTGTGATTCCCAGCACAAGGAAAACCCAACAGGGATTTGTAGTCATTTGGCAGCCTGCCACCTCTTTCCACACATTTAGAAAGGTGTCTTAGCCTTAACAAGGACAAGCTCATGAGTATGGACAAGAGCAGCCCATTAAAATCCCACCCAGTTGGGAACACACCTCTATCACTTCCTTACACCTCACCTGTAGTCTTGGAAGTTCCCCACAATGCAATGCATGGCATAAAATAAATTTAATGTCATCTCCTTCAGGAGTCACTCCACCTTAGCAACATCTTTTATTTCCAATTCAAAGGAAACTAGCTGCACTTTTGATATTGAAGACCATCTCTTTTACCTGCCCTCCTGTTACAAGCTTGGGAATAAAAGGCAGCTGGAACTACAAAGCCCAAAGGAGTCTGTGAGGCCAGGCTTGAAGCAGTGAAATCATCATCATGGACAAAGGATACTGGATGATTTTGTGGAAAAGGGCAGTTAGTGCTGATGCAAAACCATGTCAAACAGAAGCTGTTGTGTGAGACACAGGGCAGAAATCCCCCAGGGCCCAGCTGTAGATACTTTTCTCTAGAGCCAGGAGGAACAGGTGAGGATTACAAAAACATCTTCCTAGGAATTTTTTGTCCTATAAGGAAATTGTCATCAGATATGATGCTCTGGAACAAAAAGGAAGAGACAGAATCCAAATAACCAGCTCCTTGTAGTTGTCTTATTTTAGGCAGCAATTACCCTCTCTGCCTCACACCTCTGGCTCCAGCATGCCTCCAAAATACACATGGGAAATCAGAATGTCCTGCTAGTGCCAGACCTGTGCCCCAGTGCTGCCCATGGCTGTCAGGGCCAGAGAGATGGATTTGGTTTCCTTGTGCTTGATTTCTGCTTCTTAGAAGTGCACCATGCAAGGCAAAATACCATTTATTATTAATAAATGCTCTGCACATAGTTTAACTTTAATAAAGACACATTAATATTTTCACTTAGAAACAGAGGAAAGCAGGTTCTTTGATGACTGGACTGAATCACCACCTAATCAGAAGAGAACTCTGAGCCGTGCACCAATGGTGTGTGCCCAAAGGCTTGCTAGAACCTTCCTGCAAAGCCTCACTGAGGCACAGGCAATATCCCCTCTCTCTCCTGCAGCAAAGGAGACAAGGATGCATCTTTTCAGTAGAGCAAGCATACAAATGACGTAGCAATTCCTACATCCAGGAGAGGCTCCATTTCTCACTCCTCACCTGCCCTCACTGATACATGGAGTCCTACCTGACTCAGATGCTGGAAAACATGTTTCAAGAAGTCATCATCACTCTTGTGAGTCATAAGAGAAGGGGAGGAAATGACTCCAGGAGAGATGATTCAACTAGGGGGAAAGTTGAGACAGAAGAAAACACAGGTTGGGAGAGTGGAAGGAGCTGTGGGAGCCTCATTGCTTTGAAGGAACTTAGCACAAACATGGGAGAAATTTGCAAGATTCAATTTCTCCTCCTCCATCAGCTTCCCCATTTCCAGATTTTGTTGTAAGTACTACCAATCCAAGATGTCAAGAACTGACATGCAAGCTGGATGTAAAAGACTGCTCCATCCAGGAGTGCACTCTGAAAACAGTCCTCTTGAAAGGACTAATTCAGGTCAACAGATCATTGTTCCGGCTGTAAGACAGCATCAAGCGCTGTTATCTAACCAGCACTGCCAGAATCACTCCTGTGTCAGGTGCATCATCAGGCAAGCCCTCCACAGTGCATCAGCCCAGTCCTGCCCAAAATCCCAACAAAAAAAAAAGGCAAATTGGAAGACGAACAAGGTTATTTTTACCACAGACACAGCTTCATCCAGCACCAGAAAATGCACAAACTTGCTGTAAGTTTGTGTGACTCAGAGCAAAGGGTAAGGAAAAACACAGTGACTGATGAGCTGAAATTCAAATGTCAGAGTGGAACCACCCAGTACAGTCTTGCTGTGTAACTCGAGGTTATTACCCTGTGCATCCCACAGGAGACACGTGTCTTCCTCCAGCATCTATAGGTGCTGCACATCTCTGGAACATTTAAAATGATAAATGCTCAAGCAAGCATACTGAGTATATGAACAAAAGGATACAAGCTCATGTTAAGGTAAAACTGGTCTCCCTAGTTTTCACTTCCACGATCTCAAATGCAGTGCTGACAGTGTCCACCTATTTAGTCCCACCTTGGCTCCTTCCATTCAAGCTCAAACACTTGGTGCAAGCCCTAAATAGGATTATTCTTTACTTCCCAAAGTAAAGAATTGAGTAAACAATCTTCTTCACTCAAATCCCTTCTCTGAGCTCTTTCTTACCCAGCCACTGAGATGTGTAACTAAGGCAGTGAAAGTTTGGAAGTGACCTCTCGGTTATTGCAACACCCCTTCGCTCACCACAGCCCTTTTTTCTGTGTTCCTATTCCTGCCTACCAGCTTGAAGGATGTTCAAGTCTTTTTGGCTACATGGACACAACAGTTATGTTATCTGCTCCAAGCCCTTCCATTTTCAGTGAATTAATTTTCCCTTCACCCTTTCAGCGAATTAAGCCACAACCTGTATCCTGTTGGCCACACTGCCAGAAGCCCATTGCAGAATTTCATGCCACTTGATACAATCATGTTTTTGAGAGGACACCTCAGCTCCTGTAGGTGAAGTACCCATACTCCTCTGCAGTGGAGAGGGTTCTCCATCTTTTGAGGAAGGAAATTACTTGTCTCTTCCCCAGTAGCAGAGAACACTGAAGCAGAGAGCATGGCCTTGCTGCTGCCTCATTACAGCCACCACCGGGTCTTACTGAGCCAGCACCACAATCAGGTCACCTTGCTCCACTAGAGATAAAATGAGATCATTTTAAAAGGACAGTTACAAAATAGAACGATAGCTTGGAAATGTATGCAGACACCCATGAGGGCAACCCAAACACACATTCAACAGGACTCAAGTACCAGCCACCAGCACAAACACTTCAGTGCATCCTCTCTGAAACAGGATGACCTCAGAAAAGACCTCACTTGTCCAAAACGCTTCCATGAACTATAGCAGGAACACTGCAGAACCTTTGGTCTCAGTACACCCCCAGTTAAATGACTGGGTCAAACCTGCTGCCAGGCTTTGCACTGTATTCTTGTGGCAGTACCTTCAGGTGTTTGCATGATGGTAGGAGAAGATAAAAAGAAAGAAGATGCCTATAGCAGATCTCACATGATACATCCTTGCCTCACATACTCCTGTCCAATTGCAGGATGCAGTTCCCAGGAAAGGCTGCACAACCACAGAAATCACTTTGAAGTTGAGATCATAATGCCACGCCAGCATCAACCCTCTTCTTTAAACTGAACATCTCCATTAAAGGATCAGCACACAGGCCCATCTCCTTACCTTTAAAGCACGGACTTTCTTGGCCAAGAGGCTCTCAATGTCCCCTGCGACCTTCTCCACCAATTTCCTGGGCACGTTCTCCTTGACCTCAAAGTGGTTTTTATTGTCAATGTAGATCTAAGAAGGGAAGCAAGAGAAAGAAAGACAGTCAATATTAGAGAGAAGTACAGCAATCTTCCCACAGAAAAGCTGATCCTGTAAAAGAGAGGAATTCTAGCAATGTGGATTAGGTAACAATATAAGCTTTGGAAATCAGGGAGCTAGGGAAGAAAGGCTTTGCAACTGGAAAAAAGAAATGCATTCGACCTGCCGCCCACACCACTGGCTTTAGAGCTGCCTGCCTTCATGCTTGAAGCCATGACATCCCACCCTCTCGTTCAAAAGCTGAGCTGCCCACAGCACTGCCCACCCCTTGCCTCTGCAGAGCCAGTCCTGCAGCATAGGCAGAGCCACCACACCTTCTGCTGTAGTCTCCCTCACCCAAACACATTTCTAAATCCCCCTGGTTGCCTCCCCAAAGCTCCTTGCTAAACTTGACAAGTGCAAGCCCAACTCCCCACATACCCCCAGCCCATGGGGACACATTGCCCACAGGGCTTGTTTGGTGCAGAGCCTGGCAGCACTGGCGCAGGCAGGGCAGACTTGAATACCAGGAATGAGAGCAACGGGATCACATGAAGTAGGATGAAAACCTCATCTCTAAGCAAGCCACAGTAATTTGACACCCACAGGAAATGAGGATTTCTACAATCAGTCCAGAACGTGGCTGGGCTGTGCTGGGAAGAGGCACAAATCTATATATCCAGGATTATGCCGAAAGCCAGATGCAGTTACCTGGATTTGAATGTTTTCACCCCAAACAACAGCAGTGACCACAGACCTGCCCTTTCAAACCACATCACACAACTTCAGGGAACGATGCCCAAAGGAAGTGCTGTTGCCATCAGTACCATCCCAGCAAGACAGAAACAGTCCCACCATAAGACTTCACAACCATCAACCCCTCAGTCACCTCCTTAGATCATTTTGTGACTTGTTAATTCCACCTGTCTGCTAACTCAGGTGCAACCAGCACAGGGTCAAAGAGCTTATTGCAATCAGCTGAGATTAGGAGGGGAAAAAAAATCCTGATGCCTCATCTTTTTTTAAGTAAGATACATGAAGAAAACCACAAAGCAAATGGGATTCTGCTTGTCTATGTATCCTCAGCCTATGTTCAAATACCTGAGACTCCAGACATGAAGACATATGGGAGCAGAAAACCTTCCAAGCAGAGCTGGACCTCCCCGTGGAGGTAGCTGACACCACGCTTAACTTCAAATTCCATGCCCAGCTTGCATGATCCTTGGGAGCTGAATTATGCTTCCCATGGGACAAAATCCCCTCTTTCCTGGAACTTAATTACAGGTGAAAGACTCTGCCTATAAGTGCTGGTTTGTTACACACCTGGCCATGTCAAAAAAAGAAAGAGACCAAGGGATGCAGAAGCTATTTCTCACTACACATTTGCCGGTCTCTGCCCCATCTGCTCTGGATCTGGGAGCAGGATTCAAACACAAACAGCAAACAACCAGCTTCCACATGGCAAACACAGAAATCCCCTTTTCTTTCACCATGAACTAAGGAGAGGCTTGTCCAGAGACACCCACCAGGCTGATACCATCACAACTATTCTGCTTGGCAGAGCAAAAATAAAGGCATGGGCAGGCAGGTACCCAGGATCTGTACAGCAGCACATCATACAGCTCAAGAACAGGATGAGTCCTTCTAATATGTTGAGAAACTACTTGCTCACCCCTTTTCCTTCTCCAGACCTCACAAAGAGCTGGAGCAGGCACAAACCCTACTTGCTGAAAGCAGCTGGTGATGAATTCAAGAGCCTGAGCAGAGACACTCTCACTCCAGCTTCCCCTTTCCTTTCATGGTTAAAGAAAGCGGTTTCTGAGGCTGAAGCCACAGGAGAATGCTCAGAGACTAAGCAAAGGCTGCTCTTTTGGCTGTGCATGATCCCTCCAGACCTACAGGGTTAATCTTCAGGCTTCAGCTTTGCTTTCTGCAGCTCTCACTGCGGTCCCTGCTCTGCCCAAGCTCCTCCTTTCTTCCATGCCACTATGAAACTCACAACAGCCTCTCCCGGCAGCCTTATGTCCACATACACTGTTACTCCATGCTAGCTATACTCTAGGCAACTGGTTTTTTTTCCCCCCAAAAAGCCCCAAGGGACTCAGGTCACCTGCCCTGGCTGCCAGGTCAGTAACCTACCCCATCCTGTCAGTGGGGCAGTACAGAAAAGGCTCAGACCTGCTAGTTTCTGAAGTTTCTGGAGAAAAGAGCATCTCCATGAATTGTTGTTAGTTACTGACTTGCAAGAGCATGGGCCATGAGCCAAGAGCTGATGCAGAGAACCAGGCATCTGTGATCCTCCTTCAACTCCTCAGTCCCTGAGAGACACATGGAGCATGGCTCCAGCACCCTCCCTAAGGCTCTGCTCTTGCAGGTTCCAGACCTGCCAGTCTTTAAGGAAAGACAATTCCAATCCTTAAGTTTTCAGTCAACCTGATTCCAAGGTCTTCACCCAAATAATTCTGGTCCCTGAACCACCCATACTTCACACCATTTTGGCAAGTTCTCCCTTAGTATAGGCAATTGCTATGTGAGCACAATGACTGTAAAGCTGTTTTAGTAAGAAAGGACATTTAAGAGGCCTGCCCAGACTCCAGCAGAAATGTCATAGAATCACAGAATGGTTTGGGTTGGGAGGGACCTTAAAGATCATCTTGTTCCAATCACCCTGTCATGGGAAGGGACACCTTCTGCTAAACAACGTGGATCAAAGACCTGTCAACCTGGCCTTGAACACTTCCAGGGATGGGGCATTCACAGCTGCAACCTGTGCTAGGATCTCACAACCCTCACAATAATTAATTTCTTCCTAATATCCAATCTAAATCTCCCCTCTGTCAGTTTAAAGCCATTCCCCCTTGTCCTGTCACTCCATGTCCATGTCCAAAGTCCCTCTCCAGCTCTCCTGGAGCCCCATTAAGCACTGGAAGGCATTCTAAGGTCCCTCTGGAGTCTTCTTTTCCCCAGGCTGAATAGTCCCTCTCAGTCCGTCTCCACAGCAGAGGTGCTCCAGCCTTTGGAGCATCTTTGCTGCCCTCCTTTGGACCTGCTCCAACAGGTCCATGTCCTTTTGTACAGGGCTCCAGAGCTGGACATAGGTCTCCAGATGAAGTCTCACAAAATGTGAGGGGGAGAATCACCTCCCTCAACCCACTGGTCACATTGCTTTTGATGCAGCTCAGGATATGATTTTTAGATATTCTTCATCCATCATACTCTGAGCTTCATATCAAAAAGCTTGTATTGCCAAAAGAAAAGCCTTCTGGCTAGAGAAAAATACCCTGTATCATCACAGAAAGGGTTAAAGTGAGAGATGCTTGACACAAAGCAATGTTCTCTCATATTCTTTTTTCCCCTTTGGTAAGTAACAGCATAACAAAGTCACGTGCTTGGAAGATGCAGGATACCTCCAGCTGAGCAGTGGCAATTAGGAAAGCAAAGAGGAGCAATCTTCAAGGAGAAAGCTTTGCGTATGGACGGAGTCCTGACATTAGTATTTTCCTATTATGAAACAGAAAATGGGCTCCTATTGGTTACAGACAGAAATGGTGCCTGTCCACAAGGGAGGACAGAACAGAAAAAGAAACCAGGAGCTGTTCCTCCAGCCCTCTCTGCAGCCGCAGAGCTCTGCGGTCTTCTTGGCTGAACAGTTCATCGGCATTAATTAGAACAATCCAAGACAAATTAACAGTGACCATACGTGCATGAGAACGTCCCAGACAAGCAGGAGAATAAATTGTAGGGCTCCAAGCAATTCAAAGAACTTCACGCTCTCCACTGCAGCATTTTGCTTTGGGTTGTTCAGAACATGGCCACGTTTTATCTAAGGTGACATTTCCCATATTGGGTTTTAACTTGAGCTGAATCAAACAAGAATTTTTTGGCCCAAGACATCCCGAACATTCCTCAGTGATGGCAAAAGCCCTTAGTTTTGTCCAGACTAGGAAGCTATTCTCATTGAAATTCTCCTATGATCCAGTGCTGGACTTGAAATTTGTAACAGCAGTGACCTTGGAGTCGAGGAACTACTGCTTCTTATTCCATGTACACATACCCTTGCACCCAGTCGTGCCAACACCCTCTGGAGAAAGGGGTGCAGGTTGTGTGCTCTTGGTAGAATGAGTTTTACTTGGTAATCCCTTGAGGAACAGGCCCCAACCCCTCACAGCCTCCCTGACATACAGGGCAGGTGGGTGGCAGTGCAGGCACATGAGAGCCAAGCCAGATCCTGTACTGCTCCAGTCATGTTAAAACAAGTAGCAACGCCCTTGTTTTCACCCTGTTCAATGTGGTTGGTAAACCTAAAGTTACTGGACAGAAAGACTGAACAGAACCCCTGAACTACCCACGGAGGGATTAGTCCTCAGGCAGCACAGAGAAGGAAGATCTTGTACTCGGGGGATGGGGATTGAGACCAAATTATAAACTGCAAATCTCAATAAAAAGTCTGGGAAGGGCCGCAGCATGATGCAGTAGCAGAAGATCCAGTCATGGCAGTGGAGAGGAGTCCAGCAGGAGATGCTAAGAGTAGTAACTGGCAAGAGCAGAGGGAAATATTAAAACCAGCAGAACAACAGGAAGTACTGAGTTGAAACAAGAAAATAGAAACAAAGGAAAAAAAAACAACAGTGGTGGGGAAGGGGGAGGAAGAGGGGAGAGTTGGGGTGTGTGAGAATCAAACAGCTCAAGACAACCTGCAACATGAAAAATTTAATCCGAAATATACCTAAATGTTGTGCAATTACAAACAGCCACGAGGTTGATCTAAACCAGCCCAGAAGTGCTAAGTGGCCTCACTAAAAAGCAGAGCTGGTAACACAAGCAATTGCCAGCACATGTTCCACACAGCACCTTTACAGCCAAGGAGGCAGGTCTGATACTGACTTAGAACATCCGTTCTCTAAATTCACTTGTTTGCCTTGCTCTTAATGCACAACAAACAATGCTCATCTCTGCCATTAATTCCCTCTGTGCTTATATATCCAGAGAGCTGTCAGGGTTCAGAAAAAGCATTTGCCTCTTCCCAGTTCCCTGTGAGCATACCCAGCACCACAAAATTCAGCAGCCTGAGAAGGAAATGGGTGCAGAAATACTCCTCCAAGCGCAGAAATCATCACTTGATGAGCTGCCATGAGCATCTTCCAATGGGTCAAGATAATCTGATGAAAAAACAGGAAGGAACGTACCAAGTCCCAAGACAGCTCTGTATAGCACTGGCCTCCCCTGCCAACTGTCTCCAGAGTCCTTACCTAGGACGTGAGAAAGGACACTGTGATGGGAGGGCTGGGATGGTGGGGTACACCTGCAATACAACACAGAGGATCCTCTTCTCATTTCCTCTCCCCTTCACTCCATTTGCCATCCCCCATGAAGCAGCCCTGCCCCAAAAACAGAGAGGCAGCACCCCACTGTGCTTGCACAGCATAACCTCCACACCAAGACTCCCCCTTCACCCCACTTAAGAACAATAACAACCAAAAAGCTGAACCCCAACATGGGATCTGGTAACTAGCAGCTATCAGACCTGCAGGCCAGGATACAACTGTAGCCACAGCTCAAACCCCAGCTATTCAGGACCAAGGAGGGAACGGCTGTGGTGCTCTGGCTCCTACTGGAAAAGCATTTGATCTGGGTAATAGCCATCTTCCAGAAATTAATTTTTTTCCCCACCCCTGTATGGATACAATACACCAGGTTTGGACAGCTGCAGTCCAAACAGCAGCATTTAATCACAGTGCAAATCTGGCATGTTTGCAAAAGAGCAAACTGCTATGTGCAGCAACAGAACATCTGCCTTCCTACTCCCAGAGCATCCCACCTCAAAGTCAAGGTGCTCCCAGTGAGGGAGGCCAAAGACCAACCAGCACCTCTGCAGGCACAAAATCTGTGCATGTCCGAGATATCTCCTCATGCCCCAGAAATGGGACTGTGCCATGTCGCACCACACAAAGGCCAAGCAGGAAAATAAAAGTGTTTTCCCACTTGGCATTGTTATGGAGCAGGGAAGGTCTCTGTTCTAGGGTCCTCTTCAAGCTCCTGCAGCCACACCTGGCTTTGGACAGTGACCCAGATATGGCCTCTGCAAAGGGAAGTAGTTGGTTCAATAAATACTGCAGTAGGACACCTGCCCCTCCAGGCATTACTTGCTCAAATGCTTGTCTAGTGCTTCTCCTGGAGCTTCAGGGTCTGGTGGTCTCTCCTGGACAAGCGTCGTTCTGGCCCCTTTTGAGTCTCACCTCACCTATAGTGGGGTCCTGCCTTTTCCTCACAGCTCAGTGTGTGAGCGAAGAGGAATGGGGAGAACCCTTGAGTGGACTTGCTCTGTGTACACAGAGCAGACCCATCTGAAGAGGGTCTGAAGACTAGAGGAGAACTGCCCAGTAATGTAAATGACCAGCAAGAACACCGTGAGATGGTCCAGGCAAAGCAAGAAGCACTGCAGCTGGGTAACAGAGAGGAAAAGGAGTGCTAAACCCCAGAGATCCTGCTGGAAGATGGAGAGTGCTCAGGGCCACAGGCAGAGAGCAGAAACAGCACGATTCCATCTTGCCCCGCATCCCTGCTGCACCTACTGTTGTTAAATTTCATCGTCTAGTGCTTATAGTTCTTGCAATGATGGTAATCATCATGGTGTCTATATTACATTAGGAGGATGTCAGCCTCGGTGCAGCGTCAGGGATAATCAAGCAGGCAGTGATAAGAGTGATAGCGGCCTCACTGACAGCCCGCCAGGACAGGCAGTGCTGCCTGTGCCTCCTGGTGCAGAGCACATCACACACCACTGCAGGGGCGAGGGGGATGGGGACCAGCACGAGGATGGCCTTCTGGTGGAGCAGTCATCAGCCAGGAAGGTGCTAGATCCTGAGTCAGGAGGGGTGAAGGCAAAGGGAAGCAGCTACAAGCGAGCACTAGTGCCGCAGTTCAGAGTGCGCTTCGCAAAGCTATCCCATACCAATCGTCAGAGCTGGTACCATGGACACCTCCAGCCCTAAGGACAGATCTGTGACACAGCTCTGAGCCCAAGCGCCCTCTATGTTGCTCCATAAGGAGCAGTGTAAGTAGTGTCTCCCACAGAGTCCAGCCTTCCTTTTGCCACCACCTCTGCCTTGTCCTCAGCGTGAGCTGCTGCTCCGGCAGCCTGTGTATGTGCTCCAGCGCGTGCAGGGGGCAAAAAGAGATTGATATTCACTAACCCCATCTCCCTCTCCCCTCGTGCAGTGCCATTTCCCTGCTGTGCTCTATCCTTCCACCTACCTAATAAAAAGCAAGCACCCTCTGAGCAGCTCTTCACAGCTCTCCCGCAGAAGCAGGACAGGGAAATGTGCAGTTTAGTTGCTCCTCAGGGATGGTCAGCTATAATTGAAGCAAACAAACCATAGAACTAAGGTCTCCCCAGTTCACTAAAGAGCCTGCTAAAAAGCAGCAGTACCACAGAGGACATGGGAGAAGAGAGAAAGGCAGCCCATGACACCAGGGAGAGGTGGAGCTGCTCCAGTGCTCCCTGTCCTGCTCCAGCTCTTGTGTCTCCCATCCTCTGTGGCACTGGCTGGAATTCTGCTCTCTCAGCCCAAGAGAGAGCTGCCTCTGCAGCTCATACTCCAGCCCTGCCAGCCCTGAGACTGCTATACATAATTTAGCAACTAGACAAGGATAAAGGGCTATGCACGGTTAGCCTGGATTATAGAAAACCTCTCCTGGCCTGGAAAGCTGCTTTTAGTCTTCATCAGCCCAAACCCTTGTATGGGGAGCTCTCAGAGCAACAGACCTGCCTGGGTGTTTGCAGAGAGTGAATCTTCTGCAAGGAAATTCAGCAACTTCAAACTTGATCTTCTCCTTTCAGATAAAGGGCTGTAAAACAAATTGCTGCATAGTTGAAAACAGAAGGTCTCAACCAGGCTGGGAACTCTGCCCAGGCACTCCTCTGCACTCTTATAGCCAATTGGATGGTGTGGGTCTTGCCGGCAGGTCAGGGCACAAGCCCACCAGAGCCTGCTATGCTAATGTATGAGAGGGAGAGAACAGCTATGGCTTCTCAGACAAATGCCCAAATGTATTCAGAGATCACACGATCTCCAAAAATACAAGTTCATACAGTAAAACACAAAGCAAACAAAAAACATACTAACCTGATCCTTGACTCTGGCTGCTCTTGTGGTTATATGGGACATAAAATCTTCAGTATAGAAAATGGTATTTTTAAAAGATGCCTCAACTACTTTCCTTCAGGATATATGCTGAAGAATTAACCAGTTTGATTGTCTACCTCAGATAAACAGCATTAAAATCACACCTGGAATATCCTGGGTGCATCCTAGGGAGGATGCTGTCACAGATAAAGATGTGCTATTTTGCAAGATTTCAGGTTGGATATTATGAAGAAATTCTTTACTCAAGGCCCCGGAACACGTTGTCCAGAGAAGCTGTGGATGCCTCATCCCTAGAAATGTTCAAGGCCAAGTTGGATGTGCCCTGAGCAACCTGGTCTAGGGGAAGGTGTCCCTGCCTATGTCAAAGATTTGGAACAAGAAGGTCTTTAAGGTCCCTTCCAACACAATTCATTCTAGGATCCCATGATTTCTATCAGAATCAGTGCCTCCACACAATGGATCATACTGGGTCTTCCCCATCATCCCTGGATCAAAAGCTGCATTGATATAGCAGTGCAAATCCTTACATGTGAAGCTCTTTCAGAAACATATGTTTGATCTATATTGGATGTATAGAACTGAATTTCCTCCTGGTTTATCCATAAGTAAGGACGAAAATCAATTTAGAGATGGATCCTCAGTTTAACCAGATGTTGAAGTGCTCTCTCAGGCAGACAGGCGCACACTCTGCTGAAGGACCACACTGGACCCAGCAGGAAAGTGCAGGGGCTGGGAGGCAGGGGACACCTAAGGAGGGTTCAGAGCAAAGGGAAATTGGAAGCCCAGGAAGGGAGGGAGGCTTTGTGTTGGGATCAGTGGCTTCAGAGAGCATGTGAATGAAATGAACAGGAGAAGATGATGAAAATAATTAGGGAAAGATAAAGGAAAAAACATCTCTGCTTCTCAGATCGCTCCTAGACTCTGTGCGGTCACAAGTTTGCCTTTTGTACAGCTGCTGGACAGTTTAAAATTCCATTTTATTTTATTGTGCTGTTTTTATCTCCAAGGCTAAACGTTTAGTACATAGAAATGACAAAAGCTCACACAGACCCAAAATGGGATCTCACCGAACTACATTTCTCTGGCAGCAAGGATGAGGAAGGGACCACCACTGCTCAGAGAAATGAAAAATATTTCACCAGGCACTTTTGCCAAAGCACCCCAGCAGTGGCATTGCCCAGGGAAGGGCTGCTACAGGTGAGCAATGGCTGTTCTCTGTTACTGTACCCCAAGCACACACAGCTCCCTTACTCACTCTGCATTTAGTGGTGCAGGACTCTTGGATCATCAAAGAGTTGACTTTAAATAAATAACCAGACGTCTTTCCCAAGACAGCTTTATCTTCCGTGCCAGAAAAGCTGCTGTTTCTTGAAGGAAAGGGCTGTGAAAAAAAAAGCTGTGCCATGCAGCCTCTAACACTAAAGCTCACAGACATTTTGCAGGCTTCCTTTTAACAACACAAGAAAAAGAGTAACAATTACCTCACACTGCCTTTTATTTTTATTGATGGCTACCACTGGCCAAATTCAGCTCTCAGCTGCAGTGATGCAAATTTGGGATAACTCCACTGACATGGAATTAAACTAAATCTCTTATTAGAGCTAGAGCAATTGAAATCTAGGCCAGCATAAGTCAGCACTGTCAACATTTACCCCCACAGTTTTCTGCAGAGTAATGATCTATTTTAAAGAAATTGAACTTTTAGAAACAGCAACTTTGCATTTCTCTTGATTCACCTTCTGATGTAGGTGGTGGTGCTTTCTCTGCACCTTCAGGGATTTATGTTTACAATGTTTTCTTCCTATAATCTCAAGCACTGGAAGCATTTCTGTAAAGGCATAGGCTTGTTGGAAGCAAGGCTGAAAGAGACCTGCTTGTCCAACCCATCCCTTCTGGCTCAATCACAACCCATCTAAACTGTGTTGTTTAGCCCTACTCTAATTTACTGCTGGTAGAAAGCCCAGGTTTCCCTGGCTGATGTCCTCCAGTGTTTTCATGGAATGGTCTGGGTTGGAAGGGACCTTAAAAATGATCTTGTTTCAACTCCCTGCCATGAGCAGGGACAGCTTCCACCAGACCAGGTTGCTCCAAGCCCCATCCAACCTGGCCTTGAACACTTCCAGGGACAGGGCAGCCACAGCTGGTCTGGGCAACCTGTGTTAGTGCTTTACCATCCTCACAATAATTAATTTCTTCCTAATCTCTAATCTAAACCTCCCCTCTTTCAGTTTGAATTCATTCCCCCTTGCCCTGTCACTCCATGCCTTGTCCCTCTCCAGCTCCTTTGGAGTCCCTTTAGGCACTGGAAGGGCAGCCTGCTAGGAAGTTGTTATTTATGTTTAATACAAAGTCCTCTCTGTTGTAGAATAGGCTCATAAAGCTTTGCCTTGTCCCCAGAGGATATGGAGAACAGATCTGCAGACAGCTTTTTTTTCACATATTTCCAGACTCATCCTTTTTCCTCCTTGTGTTTCCTGCCCCCTGAGCCAGCAGGGTTGAGAAACAGACTTTAACAAAAATACACCATATATCCGGAGAACTAATAAAGAGGTGACCCTCTGCAAAGTCATATCAGCTGAGGTTTTCAGCTTAGTCCCGCCTCCAAAGCCTTACCAGCAAGTCTTGAGCAGCAAAATCAAACCCTCCTGCTGGGAAATCCAGTCCAGGTTTGTTTTCAGCAGTCTTGGAGAGGCACAGGGGCAGCACTGATATGCACCCCCAGAGATCCCACAGGATGTCTCTTCTGAAGGCAACCTCCAGAGATCTGACATCCAAACAGAAAGGCTCCACTAAGAAATTCAGAAACTTCTGCAGCATCACAGAAAATAGGGCTGGAAAGGATCTCATCAACTTGTGTAGTTCCAGCCTGCTCTGATACCACAACAGAAGGTAGTATCATGGATGTGTCATTTCTACCAGAACTACCACAGTTGTCTCATTCCTAGCATGTTCCTCTGACCTGTTCATAAAGAAATCCAGTGATGGGAATTTCTGTGTTTCACAAGGTAAATTGCTGTAATACTTCACAATCATTTTGTTCTTTCTTAACAAGTTAATGCTTTCTAGACCCAAGTGTCTTGGGTTCAAATTATGTCTGGCATCACTCCTATTGGCCAACAAACTCTGCGTTATGTTCACTGCTAGGATTGCAGGAGGGCTGTCCCACAGGTGGGGAAGAACTCAGTCTTTAGATCCCCATTGCCCCCAAGGAGTAACAGTGTGCAGGGGAACACCCACAGTATGAAAGCCAGAGCTGGACCAAGGGAGCCACAAGTACATGCTCAGATCAACCACCATCACACACATCTGTGCACTCTCTTGCATCCCCACTTGCCCTGGCCTCTCCTTCAGTTCTTTCTCAATATTTGAGGGCTCCAATCCCTGCTGTCCCAGCCCTTTCCCCTTGCACATGAACACAGACTCACAAACACAGAGCCAAAATCCAGATCCACCTGTCTGTACAGGCACAGCTCCTCACACAGCTCTGTCTCCGCACTGGCTGTCAGCACAAAGCACTGTTTTGGCTCCACACCTGCACTCTTCCTAGGACAGCCATGATCTTAATTAAGCTTTAGGCACAGGCAGGAAGCAATTGTCTGGCACTTAAGGCTGAGAGGGGGGACTCAGTCTATATTCCCCCTTTGCCACAGGCACAGTACTGACCTGCCATGATCGCTGGCAAATCACCTTCCCATGTCTGCATGGTCTCACTGACCTCCCACTTTGAAAGAATTTATTGTTAATTTTTGCAAAGTGTTGTGGAAGCCTCAGAGGAAAGGTAGCACAGGAATAGAGAGTATTAATATTCTACAAAAGAGTCTCTAGGGAACAACTGGCACATTAAAGCTTCTACAAGCAGAAACAAAACTCTCACACAGCTCAAGGCAGACCCCCAAAGCACTGGCAGATTTTTTTCAGCACTTTCCATCAGCATTAGGAAACACGTATGTGGCCTGTCACTGCACATCCAGAGCAATGGCACTGCCACATCCAAGAAAACATGACAAGGGAAGTGCAGGACTGGGGATGGATTCAGACCTATTTGGTGTAAGAAAAGGTTGCATCAGGCAATGCGTATGAAGTATTAGTCTCCTGCTGTTCCAGCATAAAGTTAATCAGGGACAGAAATTAATCCCTCCTGACAGCATGTTGCCAATTTCTGATTTCATCCCCATTTCCTCATAGCTTATCATCAAGGGAAGGGGGAACTTGTAGCATGGACAGGCCTGTCACATGCCTCTTCCTTTGGTAGAGGCTCACACGCACCAGTCACGGGTTCCCACACACTCAGAGAAGCACATCCATGCTCTGCACGCACGCAGGTCCCCTCTCGTCCATACAGAGTCACCCACCATTACACAGGTAGACAGCAGGAAGTTATGAATGTGCTTAAGGCAAAATATGTGCCTAACCATCAGCTTTACTCCAAGACAGTGGGAGGGAGGGGAGAAGACAAGAGCAAAACGACAGAAATCCTCTCCCCTGAGGGACGGTGCCAGATGAGCAAAGTGGCATTTACAAATCATAAGCATTTCCCTTCCCCACTCTCTGCTCCTTTGCCCAGAATGTTAATTAGCATTGCTCTAAACAACAGTGGCAAAAGCAACCTCAACTGCTTGAGAGGAAACCTGGTTGAGCATTTTTTCAGATGAGGTATTTCAACTCAAATGGTGAGATGTGACAGTGATGCAGCAGGTGCTTTTTAATGCTACCTTAAAACTTCTCTCCTAAAACTAGGGAATTCTAAAAAGAAAACTGTCATTTCCTAGGGCTGTAGGATTCTGCTTCATGTTCCAAAGGTCATGGGTGTATTCTGTAATTTATTCTCCCACAACCAGCAGATCACGGATGGAGCCCCATGGCATGGCAGCAGTGCCCTGCTCACTCCCACAATCCTGAAATATGTCACTGCACTCCGGGCTGGGCAACCCCAAAGGCTGCTTTGCAGTGCAGTTTAGTTGATCACATAACAGTGAAGTGGGTTTGCAATTATATTCACAAATAATAATGCTGACTTTTGCTTTTGTCATAAATAAAACTTAGATGATTATACAGACCACATATATCTCTGTGTTCGTATGATCAATATACATCTTAAAGTATCAATAAATTTTAGCTACAAAAAGCGTAGTAGGAAACTGGTCTCACAATTTGCTTCTCCTTTTAGTGCCATTCCCTTTCCTACTGTATGCAAGTCTCCTCATCCAACATCTCAAAAATACCATCACCATTAGAAAAACCCTCTGCCCGCAGTGATTGATGCCATGTTTCTGGCACACCAGGCACCACAGCTTATGCTGCGAGAAGAAATCTGCACCCCATCTCCTGGGAAACACAGGTGAGAGGGCTGCTGGAGTTAATTCCTGCTGAAATGAGAAACTCAACAACATCCCATGGACCAAGACAGTTGATATTATACATGTGGAGAGCAGGTCTCAGTACCAAACCCACGCCCAGCTCCACCTCTGAGTGAGGTGCCCAGACTCTGTGGTGGTGCCCTCCTTCCACTTTATTTTCCCAGGTGTCAGGCTGAGGAATTTCACAAGTAAGTGGTTCTGCATGGGGCTTACTCAACAGGACATAATTGACTCTTGTTGCAAAGAATTAAGGGCTCTCAATAGAGACGTCCATTTTTAATGCCTTTTTTCACTCTCACTAATGAATTAAGCCAAGATAGCACCAGTAGTTCCCAGATGAGACTGATTGTCAAGCAGATGAGGATTTTATCAATATTTTTTTTTTTTGAAGCTCAGCTCAGAAAAATCATAACAAAAAAAAGATACAAGCAACCAGAAATGCCTTTTCCTCCTTGAAAAAGCATAGAGTAATCTCTCCAGGAGATTCCTTTCCCAGCTATATTAGTTATTACTGCCTCTGCATGATTTCTAGTTATGTCCGCATTTGAAGAAAAAGAGGAAAAAATGCTTGAGTTCACAAGCCTTCTTTATCTGAACCTTAGAATGCTTTGGTGAACATTTTAGATGAAATGACCCATAAAGTGATTAACAGTTTATTGACATGAAGGGCAAGTCACACCATCACAGAAAAGCAACACATGGTTTCTAGACTTGCTGGGGAGTTTGCTTATGGACTCAAACTTTGCATATGTTCTCAAATAAAGGCTTGCTTGCATTTTCTCGTATCCCTCTCACTTCCCTGCAGGCCCCCCGCCCTTCCAATTCATGGACAAGTATCCAAACCTGCCACAGACATTGCTTCTGAAAGATCTCTCCTCCAAACTGCAGAAAACATGTACTGTCTATCTCAGCTTGCTCCAAAAATCTCTCACATGCAGCCTGGAAACGTCAAGCACTGTAGTTTCCATCATCTGTTCACTAGATCTCAAATGCTTTTCCAGATCTTCCTGTGCCCTGCTACTCAGGGTCTCTGTTCTTGCCTCTTCACCTTGCTCATGCTAAAGAAAAAGGTCCACCCCCCCCCCCACTGTTTTTCTAGGCAGCTCAGAGCTCCCAGGAGGAGACCACATTTCCTACAGGGGAGACCGAGCTGGTTATGCAGGACGTCCAATCTGCGTCTCAGGTTGCAGCTCCTCATGTGAGATAGGGACACAATTTACAGAGCTGGTTTGCAGCCTGTGCAACTGTCTGACCAGGCTCATCTCGTTTTCTGGAGGAGGGAAGAAGGGCAAGGAGCTTTAGAGCATGTGGGTAGGAAAAGGACAGGACAAGGCATGGCAGAAGAAACCATGTCTGGGAAGCGGGGCTGATCTGCTCAGGAATTCAGCACAGTCTACATGGCCAGGCTGGACAGATGCTGGGTTTGAATCGAGGAGTTTCACACAGCAGATGGTCAAGGAGCTGTGATTTGCAGGTAATCTAATAATCAAGTAGTCATATCAGTGAGGATATGAGCCACAGGGGCACGAGGGGTTGGCACACTTCCCCCTTTTCTGTAGAATTCATTGGACAGTATAAAGCAAGGACATTAACTATTTAATTCTCAGCTACAGCCAGCAGTAGCTTCCTTCAGAAAAAAAAAAAATCCCTGTAGGCCTCAACCTGGAGCCAAAGCTATGGTGACACTTAACCCCAATCTCCATAAGAGGACCACAACAACCAAGGAGCTGCCACCTCCTCTCCTTCCCCCTTCCCACAGTGCTGGTGCCAACACAAGCAACTCTGTGGCATGTCTGCTCAAGTCACTGATCCAAATAAACTAACCCTCCCAAAATCTCCAGTTGGGAATAAGCCATACCAAACTCTGAGCACATTAAGCCAACTTGAACTCCTTGGAATACCAGGGCTGACTTCTTCACCCTATGCTGCTGCATCAGATACAGGATACCTGTGGTACCAGCAAGGGAGGAGGAGACAGAAAAATTCCTCCAGTGAAAATAAAAACCACATTTCTAGAAGTTATGAAATGCCAGTACTTGCTCTCTACAGCCCCAAACAACAAAAAACCCTGTTCAGATATTTTTTTTTTACTAACTGTCACAAAATGATGCAATGCATATAGTGTAATTATGCTTAAGTGCTTTCCATGTTAAATGTCATTTCAGTTATCACTTTTTAAATGCAATTTTTATTGAGTGCACAATAATAATTTAGCAAGTAAACAGGCAAGTTACAAGAAAAGAGTGGAAGTGCAGGGGGAGGTGGGAAAGCCTCAAGTGCGACAATGAAATGCACTGGGGTACATGGAGCTGTTACTTCTGAAAGCTTGGAAAGACTTATAAAAAAGCCATAAATTACAAGGTTGCAAAATGCAATAAATTACAGCCTCTACAAAAGGCAGATAATGGAAATGAGAAAGGAGAGAGGGAAGGGGGAGGAATCTACATAATTTGTCACCACTGACCCCAGACATCTGCACAGCTTGCAGAGAGCATGGGAAATATTTGGGTGTTCCAGTCTCCTCGCAAAAATTAGTGCTCAGAGGCCAGTGAGGGGTTCAGCTTTAGGGGCACTTGTCCTCTATCGGCACAAACACAGGATACTCCCCCAAACAGACAGCCTTCCCTCCATCAAAAATACCTTGGGCAAAACAGGGAACTCCAGGCCAAAGACCAAAAGTCCCACACTTTGTAAAAGATAAAACCCATCAGTCTGCCAAGCCAATGGGAATGGGGCGCAGTCAAGTACTGACATACTCAGAAGAGAGAGGTATGAATGTACCTCTCTAGCATGGTTTGGGTTGGAAGGGACATTAGAAACCATCTTGTTTCAACCCCCTGTCATGGGCAGGGACACCTGTCAATGTACCAGGTTGCTCAGAGCCCCATTCAACATGTCCTTGAACACTTCCAGGGACAGGGCAGCCACAGCTTCTCTTGGCAACCTGTTCCAGCTCCTTAAAACAAGCTTTCGAAGATACAACTTTTACTCCTTTTTCTTTGCAGAAAAGGGTTCTGGGGGCCTTGGTGCACACCAAGTTGACTATGAGGCAGCAATGTGCCCCTGCAGCAAAGACAGACAATAGTACTAGGTCTGCCTAAGGAAGATCTGCCGGCTCATCAAGGGCGGTGATCCCTGGAGTGCTGGGTCCAGTTCGGGGGTCCCCAGTGCAAGGGAGATTCAGAACTACTGGAGAAACTCCAGAAAAGGACTGCTAAGATGGTTAAGGAACTGGAGCATTTCACATGCAAGGGAAGACTGAAGGAGCTGGGACAGCTCAGTATGGAAAAGAGAAATCTAAGGGGGATCTTTGCAGTGTCTATAAATACTGAAGGGAGAGTGTGAAGAAGACAGAGCCAGGCTCTTCTCAGTGCTACCCAGTGATTCTTGCACAGCAAGAAGCCATGGACTAATTGAAACACACGAGGGTCCATCAAAGCATAAGGAAATACCCGATTTTCCCCCCCACCCCGGCTTGTGAATGCGACCAAGTACTGGTAGAGGTTGCCCAAAGAGATCACGGGACATTCCTTCTCGGAGATACTCAAAAGCTGTCTGAACACAGCCCTGAGGGATCCACTCTAAGGTCCTTAGCACTGCCATTAAGGCTACGTGTAGATGCTGAATCAAACATGGCAGCAAAGACAGTCAACCTTCTACAGAGCAAATGGAGTTGACAGTCAGGAGACAGCCCCCTGCTATGGGAGAACACATTCACATCAGAAATGCTCTTCAGTGGCAATGCCAAAGCCCTCTGGAGGAAAACAACTCACATTCCAGGAGCAAAGGGCAAGAGCAGGCAAGATGGTGCCAGGTGTGGGAAGGCACAGCTCCCTATCGATTTCACAGCCGGCTGGGTCCCCAGGAATCAGTGCCCTTGAGGTTTCAGGATTTTCAAAACAAAGACACTGAGCAAAAGGAAAAACCCACTAGAGTAAAACCAACAAACAAAACAGAGGCAGCCAAGTTTGAGAGCGGAGATGAGCAGGATCTTAATCTCTGGAAAATTAAATCAGAAGAAAATGAAACAGGCACCGAATTTGGCTGACAGAGAGCATCCTCCTTTCAGGAGTGTATGTGCCAGGTTTATTTGATTAAAACTTGTCAGGATGGGAAAGAAGGGAGTGTTTTCATTATTGAAGTAGGAGTGAGGAGGAGGTGGCCTATAGTTGCCATAAAACCATTTTTAGAACTAATGGTAGCAAATAGTCCCAGTGGACTGGAGGAAAATTATTGTATAGGTTAATATTTCATTCCCTGAGGACAAAACTTTTGCAGGAGTATGATACAGGCTTCCCTGTGTCCATCAGAACTCTGGGCTTGCACTGCAGGCTCTGAAATAGTCTGGCAGTTGCTTTCACTGCTTCCAGACCTGTGGGAAGAGAAACCAGCTTTGGTTGATTGGGAGCCTGAGATGA
Organism: Neodrepanis coruscans; assembly: GCA_013400695.1. NCBI lineage: Eukaryota > Metazoa > Chordata > Aves > Passeriformes > Philepittidae > Neodrepanis > Neodrepanis coruscans. The sequence continues at coordinate 42,771 of VYZS01015414.1, forward strand.
GGTTTTACTACTGCAGTGACAAGTCCTGGACATTCCTCAGCCAACACCGAAGGGGTAGGACAGGCTAGACAGTGCCAATAGCACCTTGAGGGCCTTTTTGAAATGAGCTTGGCAGGCTTCAGTGTAACTCCCAATCTGTCCACTCTTCTCCTTCTGTCTACTCCAAGTCCCACCTTCTGAACACCACCACAAGAAAGGCCTGGGCAGCATCCTGAGAGAAGCAGCAGCTTCTCAGCCTGTGTGGGCAGGCAGGCAGAAGGAAGGGGAAGCCTGTGCTCATGCATTAGAGGAAGAGAGGGTAAAGAAACTCAGGGAGCAGAACTAGCTAGGAAAGGTAGGTCAGACCAAGGCAAACCAGCAGGGCACGGGCAGGCAGCACACATGGCAGAGCCAGCAGCACACACTGCAGTCCTGATGCCCTGCCAGCACTGTCAGACCAGGCAGCAAAGGCTCCTCAGAGAGAGAGCCGAGATCTCCACGGTCCCCTCCCTCTCTCCATTGCTCCCTGAGCAATTCAGCCTCCTGTGCTAATGTTCTCCAGCACAAGTTGCTAATCAGGGCACAGCATGAGCAGGGACCAGCAGGCACCAGGCTCCAGCACTTTTTTCCCTNCTCAACCTGGAGCCAAAGCTATGGTGACACTTAACCCCAATCTCCATAAGAGGACCACAACAACCAAGGAGCTGCCACCTCCTCTCCTTCCCCCTTCCCACAGTGCTGGTGCCAACACAAGCAACTCTGTGGCATGTCTGCTCAAGTCACTGATCCAAATAAACTAACCCTCCCAAAATCTCCAGTTGGGAATAAGCCATACCAAACTCTGAGCACATTAAGCCAACTTGAACTCCTTGGAATACCAGGGCTGACTTCTTCACCCTATGCTGCTGCATCAGATACAGGATACCTGTGGTACCAGCAAGGGAGGAGGAGACAGAAAAATTCCTCCAGTGAAAATAAAAACCACATTTCTAGAAGTTATGAAATGCCAGTACTTGCTCTCTACAGCCCCAAACAACAAAAAACCCTGTTCAGATATTTTTTTTTTACTAACTGTCACAAAATGATGCAATGCATATAGTGTAATTATGCTTAAGTGCTTTCCATGTTAAATGTCATTTCAGTTATCACTTTTTAAATGCAATTTTTATTGAGTGCACAATAATAATTTAGCAAGTAAACAGGCAAGTTACAAGAAAAGAGTGGAAGTGCAGGGGGAGGTGGGAAAGCCTCAAGTGCGACAATGAAATGCACTGGGGTACATGGAGCTGTTACTTCTGAAAGCTTGGAAAGACTTATAAAAAAGCCATAAATTACAAGGTTGCAAAATGCAATAAATTACAGCCTCTACAAAAGGCAGATAATGGAAATGAGAAAGGAGAGAGGGAAGGGGGAGGAATCTACATAATTTGTCACCACTGACCCCAGACATCTGCACAGCTTGCAGAGAGCATGGGAAATATTTGGGTGTTCCAGTCTCCTCGCAAAAATTAGTGCTCAGAGGCCAGTGAGGGGTTCAGCTTTAGGGGCACTTGTCCTCTATCGGCACAAACACAGGATACTCCCCCAAACAGACAGCCTTCCCTCCATCAAAAATACCTTGGGCAAAACAGGGAACTCCAGGCCAAAGACCAAAAGTCCCACACTTTGTAAAAGATAAAACCCATCAGTCTGCCAAGCCAATGGGAATGGGGCGCAGTCAAGTACTGACATACTCAGAAGAGAGAGGTATGAATGTACCTCTCTAGCATGGTTTGGGTTGGAAGGGACATTAGAAACCATCTTGTTTCAACCCCCTGTCATGGGCAGGGACACCTGTCAATGTACCAGGTTGCTCAGAGCCCCATTCAACATGTCCTTGAACACTTCCAGGGACAGGGCAGCCACAGCTTCTCTTGGCAACCTGTTCCAGCTCCTTAAAACAAGCTTTCGAAGATACAACTTTTACTCCTTTTTCTTTGCAGAAAAGGGTTCTGGGGGCCTTGGTGCACACCAAGTTGACTATGAGGCAGCAATGTGCCCCTGCAGCAAAGACAGACAATAGTACTAGGTCTGCCTAAGGAAGATCTGCCGGCTCATCAAGGGCGGTGATCCCTGGAGTGCTGGGTCCAGTTCGGGGGTCCCCAGTGCAAGGGAGATTCAGAACTACTGGAGAAACTCCAGAAAAGGACTGCTAAGATGGTTAAGGAACTGGAGCATTTCACATGCAAGGGAAGACTGAAGGAGCTGGGACAGCTCAGTATGGAAAAGAGAAATCTAAGGGGGATCTTTGCAGTGTCTATAAATACTGAAGGGAGAGTGTGAAGAAGACAGAGCCAGGCTCTTCTCAGTGCTACCCAGTGATTCTTGCACAGCAAGAAGCCATGGACTAATTGAAACACACGAGGGTCCATCAAAGCATAAGGAAATACCCGATTTTCCCCCCCACCCCGGCTTGTGAATGCGACCAAGTACTGGTAGAGGTTGCCCAAAGAGATCACGGGACATTCCTTCTCGGAGATACTCAAAAGCTGTCTGAACACAGCCCTGAGGGATCCNAGTGTTTTCATTATTGAAGTAGGAGTGAGGAGGAGGTGGCCTATAGTTGCCATAAAACCATTTTTAGAACTAATGGTAGCAAATAGTCCCAGTGGACTGGAGGAAAATTATTGTATAGGTTAATATTTCATTCCCTGAGGACAAAACTTTTGCAGGAGTATGATACAGGCTTCCCTGTGTCCATCAGAACTCTGGGCTTGCACTGCAGGCTCTGAAATAGTCTGGCAGTTGCTTTCACTGCTTCCAGACCTGTGGGAAGAGAAACCAGCTTTGGTTGATTGGGAGCCTGAGATGAGGTTTTACTACTGCAGTGACAAGTCCTGGACATTCCTCAGCCAACACCGAAGGGGTAGGACAGGCTAGACAGTGCCAATAGCACCTTGAGGGCCTTTTTGAAATGAGCTTGGCAGGCTTCAGTGTAACTCCCAATCTGTCCACTCTTCTCCTTCTGTCTACTCCAAGTCCCACCTTCTGAACACCACCACAAGAAAGGCCTGGGCAGCATCCTGAGAGAAGCAGCAGCTTCTCAGCCTGTGTGGGCAGGCAGGCAGAAGGAAGGGGAAGCCTGTGCTCATGCATTAGAGGAAGAGAGGGTAAAGAAACTCAGGGAGCAGAACTAGCTAGGAAAGGTAGGTCAGACCAAGGCAAACCAGCAGGGCACGGGCAGGCAGCACACATGGCAGAGCCAGCAGCACACGCTGCAGTCCTGATGCCCTGCCAGCACTGTCAGACCAGGCAGCAAAGGCTCCTCAGAGAGAGAGCCGAGATCTCCACGGTCCCCTCCCTCTCTCCATTGCTCCCTGAGCAATTCAGCCTCCTGTGCTAATGTTCTCCAGCACAAGTTGCTAATCAGGGCACAGCATGAGCAGGGACCAGCAGGCACCAGGCTCCAGCACTTTTTTCCCTAGCAGGAGCCGAGTGCTAGCACTTCCCCTGAATTAAAAAACAAAAAAAACTAACACCAAAAACCAGCATGTCTGTTTTAAATGAACTGGGGACAAAAGCTTTAAAGGTTTTAAAAAAATACAGAAGCAGAAGGTTGAAGGGAATGCAGTTTCCAAGAGAAGAAGAGTTAATCCCAGGGTCTGAATGGTCCTGTCACTTTGCTTCACGCTCTGCTCCCTGGCCTCAAATTACACTGCAGCATCATAACAACTATCTACCTGCACCAGTTCCTCTGCCCAAGACCCCCAGTTCAGCCCCATCCCAGCAGACCTCCACTACCCATATCCCTTCTCCTGCCATGTTGCAGGCTCTGCTCCTCTTTCCCAGCTCTCCCTCAGCCCTGCTCTCAGAGTTGACCAGCTAACAAGGACAGTCCTTTTGGAGCCCTCGAGCTTGTTAAGTTATTCAACTCTGTGATGCCAAGTGGAACAGAGTCATTGAACTTTACTAGAGACACCCAGAGGTGTTGCCAGCCCTGGCAGCTCACACCAGGCTCTCCTGCAGACACTGGTGGCCACCAGCTCAGGATGCTCCTCTGCCCACAAGTCACTGTCCCCCATGCATGGGGAAGAGGCAGAAGTAACCCATTCACTGGTGACTGCCTTGAGGCAAGCAGGAACCAAAACAAAAGCCAGGATCCTTCCAGCGAGATCACTGTCCAGCCCTATCCAGTTCCTTCAAGCCCCCACATCTCCACACTGTCCTTGCCTTGAACCTCATGTGCCAAACAACACAAAATATCCTGCAACTCTCCACACAGCAATTGATTCCAGCGCTGCTAAAGATGGTCTCTCCCATGTCTAATAGGCTAAGATAAAGTCCGTCCTTACGCTTCCTGTTCTCCACCCTGTTCTCTGCCTCTGCAGCACAAAGACCCCTCTCTGCTTGTGGCCAGAAGATTGTAACGCTGTTGGAAAAGCATGCTCTGTAACCCCTCCGCCTCCAATCTATATGGACAAGAGCTACAAAAGCAATTTACCACCTCATTTCAGGATTCTGCCAGCAGCTACAACATGGAAATGAGGGAGGCTGCTCTCTGTTGCAGCCTTTAAATACTTGGAGTCACTTTTTCTCAGGCTTACCCGCCTGACATTGCTGCTAGCACCCACTGCCCTTACTTGAAGCACCCAGACACCCACAAGGACAGGTTTCCAAGGGTTTGGTATCTGGGATAGGATTTTTACAAGGTTTCCACATGGGTAATGAATGCTAAATAAGGACTTGAGCACAGTAAGCTGGAAAACCCATTACCTGCCCAATAATCCTAAATCTGGTCCCTACCTCGTGATGCCTCTGTTTACAACTCATTCTCACAGGGTTATACCAGGTAGAAATTATATTCTTTTGGTCTTCTTGGTCACCCCTCAGAGCTGTTAAAAGCTTCTCCTGTCTTCCCTTTCCTGCCCTTGTCCAGCTTTCCCCGAAACATCAAGGAGACAGAATCATTGTACCAGCTCTTGATTTTGGGAGACAGCAAATCATGGCCCCAAAGCAATCAAAACAGAGGGCACAGCACAGGAAAGCAGAGGAGTTGGAGTCAGGCTAAATAAAGGGTGCACAGGCTGCCCCCAAGCAGTGGCTGTCCCCTCTTAACACTCTGGAACCAGGGGGTATAGATCAGGGCTGCCGAATGTCCCCATGAAAGTGAGCAGAAATCAATGATGTGCCATTCGAGCCCTTGAGATCATCCTATCTAATCAAACAGACCCAGAGAAAACAGCATCTTATGGGCCATAAAACACCAGAGGCTTATTCCCCTCATAAATACTGAGCTGACACCACCACTGCTACAGCCCCTTTGGCTCTTCCTTCCTCCTCTCCCATCCTTCCACTTGAACGCTCGGCTGCTGACAGCTCCTAATAACTTGGACTCTGATGCGGTCCCTGACTGCCTAATCAGAGTTATATTAATGAAGCGGTTATCTCATCCAACCTGACCCCAAAACATCCTCTGCAGAGCAGTGCCCATGCCCAGCATACCAGGGAAACGGGTAAACAGGTACTCTCAGCAGCAGCCCTTGGCTGGTGGGGTCCAAGTACACAGCATGAAACAAGCCCCACACAACCCGAAGGAAATCCTGGCTCTGCTCAAGCCCACAGCAGAGCTCCTTTCACAGCAGAAAGGCCCAATGTTTCAGCCTCAAAACAGCAGCCCGTACCCTGTCCCTACTCCTTCTCCCACTAAGTCTTCTTCTCCCAGAGTTATCAGGAGTTACCCAGGCACACAATCACAGCAAGGAAATCTTCTCACACCTAGTTCAGGGTGAGGACAAAGCACACCTCAGGCTTGTGAACATGATGAGCACTGGAAGGAGCTTAAACCATATTTGTCACAGAGGTTTTGAGGACCTTTTCACTCTTCCTCCAGGGTATGTGAGTTTACCACTGCTCCCCCAGCACTGCCAGCCTCCCTGGCATCCCTTGTGCCTCCCAGGGATGCAGAGCCCTTTTTCCCCCCCCCTCTCTTCCCTCCTCTCAAACAGGGCAAAGAGGGTGGGAATAGCAAAGCCAAGGGGAAAAACAAAACAACAAAACACCGTATAATCTGTATATTTCACCAGTTGGCAGAGGGGATTTTTTAATCATTTAATAGTTTTAATCCTTTATCAGCTGCTCATCTAAGAGGATTTCGCTGCACATACAAGATTTGGTACAAATTCATTTGCAGTAAATATACTCATTTAGCAAGTTTATTTCCTGCCTGGGCACTGAGTGAGGAAAGTTGGCTGCCACTTGACGAAGGTGGCAAGACCTTGCTGGAGCTCCTCCATGATGTATTTCTCCTAATTTTTGCAAGCCAGCATCTCAGCTACTGGAGAAAAATGACATTGGTCATCCTCACAGCTCAAGGTCCCCACAGACAGTGGGGCACACCTTTGGACACCACCAGCCCCGCATGCCAACCACAAGGGCATCTTCTCCCACTGATATGCAGATGCCCACCCTGCACTACCAACTCAATATTACTGGAGACTTGCTGGCTCTTTCTACACCAGTAACCAAAGGAAACCACAGCACTGCCCCATCACCATCCAAACCAGAGCAGATAGTCATGGGCCAGACTCCCCAGGGTATTCTGGCAGAGAGACAGTCCAGGTGAGGTCAATTTCTTTTGAGAACAGGTCAGCTACAAGGACCATGAATCATGCCACGCTTCTTGTCTTCAGAGCCAGGATATGTGCACGAAGTTATTTTACTTATTAGGAAAGAAAGTGTCTAATGAAAATCTACAGGTTTGAGGCAGCAGAGAAGCAGGCTGCTGCAGCCAGAGAGAGGTTGCAGCCCAAGGGAGATGGGTTTTGCCCAGATCTGCTGCTGCATTACTGACCCAACCACCTCCCCTCTGATGGCTGGTCAAGGCCAGCAGAGCCCTGCTCACAGTACCAGGTGACGTGAAGGGCTGTGAGGGACATCCAAGAGCACAGCTGAGCCACAGCTGCCCCTCCGGAGCCCCTCCTTGAAGTTGAAATCTCCAATACTCAAGATATTCGTGGGAGCAGGGAATAGAAATGAATACTGCAGTGAATTTACACCTTTCTGAGGCTCTGCTAATTTAAAAGTGGCCAGAAGATATCGTCTGTACTGTAAGGGCTCTGTATACATGCAAGGCAACTGCTGAGGCACAGCAAAGGTTTTCCAACTGGAATACAATTTGTAGGATATAACGATACTTCTTGAGATGACTTAAAGCTACAGCAAAAGCCTGCTGCAGGGCTGATCATTTCTCGTGTTTTTGTGTGCTTCAGTTTCTTTATGTGTTTGCTTCTGGCCAAATACTTAGAAATACCCTGTAGGAACTGAAGTTGGATCCCCTAAATGCCAACTCCATGATTAACTTGTGGGTTGTTCCACTGCCAGCCTCTCTCATCTCTCAACCTCTGATCTTCATCTAGAGAATGGAATGAAAAATTTCTGCTTCCTCACAGCTGTCAGGGAATGCACAAATCCCTCTCACTGATCTTTAAGGCCAGTACAAAGGCCCCATCTAAAAGGAAAGGGCATACAATATTTCCGTGTCACTTTATACCCTCTTAGGGCAAAACCCAAGAGCCACGTTTCTGTGTTCACAGGGCAGGGAAGGGCACAACCAGCAGCATTGACAGCACAACATTGTTTTTTCTGGGTTGAAACACCTTACCACCTGAGCACCTTGTCTAGACAAGGAGTAAGAGCCAGGGGGTGAAGAGGTTGTCTTCCACATCTGTGGAGCAGCGGACAAACCTAGTCATGCTGATGCATGGCTTTAGGATGGAAGTTTGGATCAAAATACAGGAGTGATCTTGGTTGGATTTACACCAGAAGCTCCCAGCAAGCAAGATACCTTCCTTTCTCTGGGACACCACTGATGTAATCCCAAATGCATGGTCAGCTTTCTAGACAACTGTCCAAGCAGCTTTTGGGTTTCCTGGTATGCAATTCCTACTGTAAACACTGTGGGGCAGAGAGCACCTCCCTGGGCAAGCAGAGCACAACACACGTGCTGCAACCAGGCATAAATAAGTCATAAAAATATTGCGCCCAGTTCAAGCCATGGTTAATTCAAACAAGTCCACCAGTTTTTGACAGCTTGGTTTGAATGCTCTAGTGCTTGAAATGCAAAATAAAACATAGCCCATTACCCTGCGTCTGCAGAGAATTATATCTTATTTTTTGTAGTTTATTTAACAAATCCAATAGACTGATCCAATCCTTTTCCCTTTGCCTTTAAGACAATCCAAGAATCTATTTACTTTCCTCTTTCCACATGGATGGCAGCACTGATGGGTGCTTTGGGAGAGAGAGTGGCCTCTAATATTTATTTATGGTCCAGCAGTGGCTGCAGCATGCGAGACCCGCCTCTGTGTGCAGCGAGATACGGTCCCTGCCTCATGTCCTTACAGTTCATAACACTTCCTTAGCTTTATTCTCTGGAGCAGCAAGAGCCTGAGAAAAGATTTCCTGGTGTAAATTACCTTCTGGACCTCTCCAGAGTACCTTGTGTTGGCCCCTTCCAAAGCCCAGGCACCAAACCCAACTTTGCACTCCATTTTTGTAGATAATGAATTTAAGGCAGGGAAAGGTGAAGGGCTTCAGGCCTGGCAAGCAAAATGAGTCTTTAGCCTCTTTATTTTCTGCTAGAAGCATGTGGCAAACATTTTAGGTCTCAAGATCTGCATCTGGAAGCAATGACCTTGAGATTAGCTGAGTTGGTTACAACATGGTGCTAATAACACCAAGGTTGTGGGTTCAATCTCCACATTCACTTGAGAGTTGGACTCGATGATCCTTGTTGGTCCCTCCCGCTCAGAATATTCAGTAAAATCTAAGAAGAAGCTGCTCTGGAAACTCATTTTAGAATCACTACCAGGGCAACATTCTGCTCTTTCACAAAGCCAAAAGTGTGGAATGGCTCAAAGGGCTAAACAAGCCTCAGCTACTGGGACATCCTGGGAATCCATGGCCAGATCCAGATCAAAATTTAGCAAACAGCTTCTGCTTTGTACAACAAAAAGGCCAAACCCCAGCCCAGGATGCAGCCCTGATGATATTTCTGCAGGTGCAGAAGACAGACTCAAAAATCTACAGTTTAGGCTTTTAACTCCCTGCATAGACATATCTGATGCATTCAGGTACCAGAGTATATATGCCACCTCCAGGGAATTTATTTCCCCCCTTTTTGCCAAGATAAACAGCATACCAAGCATGAGAGGGGGAGGAGACAAGGCTGATTTAAGTGATTTCACTTTGTGATTTTCTGTGTTCTTTTTAAGTCGCTTATCCATTTCAGTGCTCAATATTCGGCTCTTTCCCTAATTAGAAAATCGCTAATCTGCTCTGAAAAATGTAAAAGTAAGTCTTGCTTACGTGCATTGCTTGGAATATGCAAGTGTGTTTGGTTTTGTGTTGGTTTCAAGCTCTTTTTAAAAGGCTTCTGGTATCTCCAGCTGGCATCACTTGATCCCTCCCCAGTCCACATTCAACCCCTGTATGCAAGAGCAGTGCTATGCATACCTAGTGCCTCCAAGAAATTATTCCTTCTGTATTCCCAGCACACACATTAAGTCTTTGGCACCCCTTTAAATAACATCCTAAACCATTTCTTTGCCTGGGCAACACCTCTCAACCAGAACAGAGCAACCTTTCCATACCACATTGCAAACACCAGCTGCCCAGAAAGCCTGGGAAGGGACAAAGCAGAGCTCTGAAGGTGAAAACTCAAGAGAATCTTCAAATCAGATCAGGGGATTGCTTAAAGGTTCAACAGCAGCACTAAATTAGCCTAATGTTACGCCCACAAGACTAAACCTGGTGCCAGGGAGCACTGAGGGTGGGGTTGCTATACACATGGAACAAGGTAGGAACCAGAGGTGAGCACGGGGCAGCCCTCATTGACCTGGCACAGTCCCAAGTCAGGAGAAAGGTCCACCCTTTGAGTTCAGGCAAGACAAGAGAGACATAGCCAAAGATGTTACCTGCAGTGTAGTTTCAAAATCCATTCAGGAGACAGAATCAGAGGCCAGGCTGCCTGCACTGTCACTTGAAGGTCAATCCAGGAGAACCAGAGACAAGGCTGGAGCTCTGCAACTTGGGTCTGGCGTACACCCAGGGAGACAGCTACAGGGATAAAGCTGAGGCACAGCTCAGGAAGACACAGGGAACTGAGCTCAAATGAAGCTTCCAAGGCTGAGGATGTGGGAATGGGTCACAGGTGAGGCCTATTGAGGCAATGAGGCTCATTAACACACGGGTGGGTACCTGATGCCTGGTCAACATCAACCACCTCCCCACCCCGTGTGCTACAGCTGGAGATCCCAGCCTGGGCAAGAGAAGCCTAGATGAGGACAGATGGGTAATTCAGCCTAGTATAGGATGGAGAGTAGACCAGACCTACAGGTCCCAGTTTAGCACTGCTCCATACATCAGGAATTCAACACTTGCTCCAAGGTATAAATCCAACTGTCCTGAAGGTCAGCAGCTGGTGGCCTTAGACAGCAATGTCTAGCCTGGGTGATTCATCACTGCTCTTTTGTGGAAGAAATCCCATTAAGCAGGCACCAGTGTAAGCCCAGAGGCTGAGGGGTTGGTCCTGAACAGCTCACCTTAAGAAGGCAGTGCAGAGATCAGGCTGTAACAGGTGAGTGCACCTGCAGAACATGATTGCTCCCCTGGAACATGCCTGGTCCTCCTGGGCAGAGCTGCCTGCACCCCCACCAGAGCATATAACCTTTACACAAACCCCAGCATTGCTCAGCCAGCAGTTAACATTGTACAAAGAAAAAAAACAACCCACCCACACACTGCATAACCAGCAATCAGGTGAAAAAAGAAATCAGGAGCAGCTGGCCTGCAGTGCTCCAAGCCTCACCTCTAACAAGGCACTCACCACCTCAGAAGAACGCCCCAGAAACCTCCTGGCAAGCTGTGTACTATGAATATTGCCTGTTTAAGGACCATTGTCCTATGTCTGTGCCCTAGACAAGAGAGATCTCTTGGACAGAAGTGAGATTAAAGACAGCCAGGTACCATCCTGCCAGGACACCTGCATATTGCTCTGCCAGGACAGCCAATTCCTCGGCCTGTGCAGGTCTCTCCCAAGTGTTACAGCCATAGTCTGTCACACTTGGCTACCTGCACATTAAGATGAGCAACTGCTTGCCCTGCTGCAGCATCCTGCTGTCAGGAGCAGCTCTTGCACTGCACATCTTCAGCTTTTTTTAAATCAGCTTCTTGGTGCTCTTGTACCCAAACCTCATTCCATGTTGGAAGAGCCATCCTGGTGCCTTTGTTCACACTTGTCTCCTCTATTTCTGACCAAGGGCAAGTGCCATGGCCAACTGCCATGTACCCAATGCACCCATGAGCTTGTTGCAGACAGATGCTGTCTATGCCTGTCCTACAGGAACAGAACCAAAGTAGGAGGAAAAAAATGTGCTGCTCTAACTAGCAATAGTGCAGCTAAATATCTCAAAGCCCTCACATTACACCATTTTCCGGGGGTGCTCTTTGCTTACAAGCTTTGCACAATGAAGCACTTTGCTCAGAAGAGTAGTACAACTGAAATGGCAATTAGTCACCCATCCTGCCTTTGCTCCCAAAGGATCTCCAGCAACATTATGGGGAAAAGACTGTGAAAGTTAATCCAAGGCTGACATACAGGCAACATTGCATTGCAGCAACATGGACAGTTTTCCATGAATCCTCTGCTGCCCAGATTGCTCACAGGAGAGGAAGAGAACACAGCTGCTATCATAAACCTTTCCAGCCAAACCGCCCCGCTTCATTATAGTTTGTCACCTGCTCAGGGAAATCACTTGTCACAAAAATTTTCTTTTCCACTTAATGACTTCAAACTCAATTTGAGGACTGGCTCAGAGGACTGCAGCTGAGGTGCCTTTCAACTGGAGTGTGCACCTTCCCTGGTTACGAGCTGAGGGCTGGAGGGATGATGGTGGCATCTTTCACTTGGGATGCAGAGCTGTCATAAGCTTGGCAAAATTAAAGGCCTGACTCAGCAAAGCACACCCAACCTACTGTTCACAAGCACACACTTACTGTTTAAGAAGGATGAAATCTGTTGAAATGGGGCTGAAGAGACCTGACCTAAGTGAGGGTTAGGTAAGGAATTGGGGGTCATGACAAGGAGAAGAAGAGGCACAGGCCACTCTGCATGGTCAGGCTCAGAGCACTTATACAATACAAAGCAAGTGGCCAGTTGGTGGTGGGGCCAGGATCAGTCCTAAAATGCAGAGGCCCCCAGTAAAGGGATCTTATTGCCACAGATTGGTATTCTGACCTGTCCAGCACTTCATTGCTGATGAAGCACAAGGTACAGCCTATGTTGCCATCACATACTCAGGTTGGTGCAAGACAGCATCAGTGGGCAGGGCCGGCTAACACTCCTCGTCATTGTAACTACACAAAAATACAAATCCTGCACTCAGTAAAAGTAACAAATTAAAAAACCCCAACACACTGTGTTATGAGAGGAGCCAGGAAAACAAAAGGCTCTGATAAGTTAAGTCTTTCCTACAGTCATCAAGCAAATTTCAGAGCCAAAACTAGAAGTTGGTGCACCCAGTGCCGTTCTCTCCACCTCAAACTGTCTTTTTAACATTTTATACTATAGAGACAGTCAAAGTCTCCCTATCACAGATCTACTTTAAAATTATTCCTGCTTACTAGAATTGCAAAAAAGGATTAGCAACAGCTACCTTGGTTGGCTTAGAATGATCTGCTAAAATTTTGCACGTGAATGCTGTTAAATGCAAGCATAAGGTAAGTGAATGCTGTGTCCCACATTTCCAGAGGAATTAATAGGGCCTGCGTTACGATGGAGCAGACACAAAATCATTGCTAGGTTGAAGCAAAGCCATGATTTATTTATCTGGTTTGCACTGTTCCTAAGTAGCTGCACACAGTATATTAGGTAAACTTAAACATTCATCTTGTTCCTTTAGCAGACCAACGATGGCAATCACACCTCTTCTAAAAGCAGAATATATTGAACAGGCAACCAATGGATTGACTTAATAGTCTCCTCGCCAAGGCACTTCCTTCCTTGCTGCTGGGGCAGCCACTCCATCCCACCCCTGCAGATCCTTGACAGGATGGGCAGAGCATGGGGCTATGCCTGAAATCCGTGCTTGCTGCCCCAGGTAGCAGGCTGAGGTCAGCCCCCTGCTCCATTTGGCTCAGCAGCCAACAGACTGAGCGAGTTCTCAGGAGAGAGCAGCTCAAATTAGCACATTAGCAGAACTGCCAAGAATTGAAAGCCCAACGCAACCAGCTAAACACTTGAGATTTTCTCCAGTGGCTGGTGTAAACCTTAAAGAAGCCACAGATAACACAGCATGTCCTCTCAGTGACATGGGCTATGCCTGCAGCTGGCAATCCTGCCCCACAACAGCGCCAACCCAGTGCTTTGCAAAAGCATCAGCCCAGCTCCTGAAAGCAGCCCCATCCTGCAAACAAGCTAAAAAAGGTGATGCATTAACAGAGAGTGCACCAAATCCTGCTCCAGGGTAGGTTGGACCTTAGTGACCCCATTCCTTCGCACGCACAGAACAGCCCAAAGCGCTGTCTCGCCTCTTGTACCCAGCCTCAGAGGGGGTCTCCAGGAGCTAGACCCCCATGCATCCTCCCCCTCAACTCCACTCCAGCCCAGAAACCCAGTGAAGACGTAAGAATAAGAGCTAATTTTAAAAACACTTCATCATCAAGAGTTAAAAATACTTTCTTCAGCCAACTGCAAGGCAAGCAGAGGGGACAGTGTTTACTGCAATGTACGGCTGCAAATTGAGATCCTTTTTTAGAGAAAGATCTGGTGCTCTGGTAGTTTCAACATGTTCTTTAAAGCCCTGTAACAGAGAATTATTTCAGCTTCTTTCTCCACAAGGAGCCTTTAACTTACTAGCAACCCCACTACATTAGTTACACAAGCAACCAGTTCCCGTCTAATTGGTTTATAAGACAGCAGGTCTTCCTTTTTAATGGCTGATTAATTGCCACACTGCCCAATGCAAGGTTGTGATTCTCTTGTCTCTGTAGAGATTTAGCAGGGAAGCCTGAGGTTTCCATGTAAAGGAAGGAATTGACACCTAAAAAAAGTTGTGATCCAGCCAAAACTAAACCAGCCAGAAACCTCTCCCAGTAACCTTCCCACCATCCCCACCCTGCAATAGTCAGGGGAAATAAAAATACTCCTATTTTTAAGGCAAAATTCAATGTTCATCAGGGAGATAAGGTTCATTTAGTTTTTAATTTTTCATTTACCTCCAGGTTAAATTCAGGCAGGGAGCCTGATGTTGAAATGGATTGAAACAACTGTTTTAACACAATCCAGCTTCCTTTCCAAAACTCTTCCATCTCCCTACCCACTGCCAAGATAGGGACCAAAGTGCATGAGAATAGAGAGATTAAACAGAAACAAAAGTCGAAGTCAGCACCAGGCTGGGCTAATGCAGGCACGGCTTTGTCGTGCATTTTGCTGTTTGTTGTCTGCAATCCTTTTAAGGTGGCTGCAGCTTGCAGCCAGCGTAATCCTGATTTTGTAAGGGTTTGGGGTTTTTTCCTCCCCCTTCCTATTTTCACATTGCCAGCAATTGATTTCATTTAACATTTTCATTCCTCTGCCCGCTGTAAATAACCACTTGGCAGCTGAATTTCTCAAGTAGAACAGGCAGTGGCTGCTTACTCTCTTCCTGGCAGCTGGGGGGGAATCTGGCAAGCACTAAAGCAAGAAGCTGTTTCAAGTAGCTTTGAAATGTGCAGGAGATTACACGGGTAGCACTTGGAGTAGAAGAAGTCACAATATGGAAAGGCCGAGAACTTATTTTTGAGAGGCCTAGTGAACCTGGAGGCTGAGAGACTAAATTCACCAGTGAGACATGATCATTTCAGACCCAGTTCATGGCCCTGCATAGTCACCAGTGGATGCCAGCAGAGAAGGGGAGCAGGCTGCTGCAACTGGTTGTTGCCAGTAATCTGGCAGCACATCACTGCATTTCAACCAGCACACAAGGTGCAACCCAAGGAGACGACAACCCAACCTGCCACCTCCTTGTGCTCTTCAAACAGCACTTGCTCACCACCGTGCTCTGCCATGCACTTCAGCAGGCTGAGATACTGTCACACCAGTCCTGCCTCCCTGCCTGGGGCTCAGCTCCAAGAATGCTGGTGTTGGATTACAAAATGTTCAGCTGGACAAGATACCTGTGACCTACAACATACTGGTACTGTATCCCCTCCCCCTGGCTGGGCAAAGCGTCTCCACTCTGCCAGGAGACCTCAAGACTCAAGATGAAAAGAACTCATTATCAGCAAATTTATCAGCCACAAATTTCTGTTCTGGCTCGTAATCCTAAAAAAACCCTGACCTCGCTACAGTCGGACAAATACAGGGCCAGAGCAAACTTCACTGCAAGTCAACCTTTGCATCTGAGTAATAGACAAGTCACAGAATCAATGACAAGTGACATCAGATGAAATCCCCAGGTTCACCTTAGTCATGCTGGCATAGTATCCATGTAACTCGTTTAGGTTTAAAGAGGTTTACTTGTCTTTTACATGAGGAGGGAGAAAAAGATGGAGCAGGAAAAGGATTGCTGCCCCACAATGGCCAGGCTGCTCCCAAACACATGAGATCTCAGTACAAGGCTTTGCTGCCATACAAGAGAGGCCAAGCCAAGCCCTCCACAGACACAGATCAAGCACAAGAATGGGTATTTACCACCCTGAATGGCTGTGTGCATAGCTAAGCAAGCACAGAGTATTAATAATGATTAATTTGTAAGGGCTGCTTTTTAGCTTTTGTTCAGAAAAAGTCAGCATATTCTGAGCAGAGCTATTAACAATACCAACAAGCAGAGCTCATACCACAGGCTACGTGGCCTAATTCCACCCTGCTTTTCTGATGCTGCAAAAAAGCTGCAGTAAAAGATATCGGCAGTGACAGGATCCTACCACACACCGGCCCCCATCTCGCATATCTCAACCCTGAAATGCTCCTCAGCAAGAGCTGCTCTCTCCTCCTCAAGCTCCCTGCCCCTCAACCCATGCTGGGAACCACAGTGAATGTCTTTGAAAATGCCCCTGCTGAACTAGTAGAGGCAGCGTGGAACTGGGATGACAAAATCGGAGCTGGCAGCTCTGCAAAGCAAAGCCCAACAGTAGGTTCACCTTTTCCTTCCCCTCTCCAACCCACCACGAGTGGGAGAGCTGGAGAGCAGCTGAGGGAATGCCAGTGGAGAGCAAAGCAGGGCAGGAGGGGAATGCAGGAGACAGAGGTGGGCAGCAGCTGCATCGTTAACACCATGACGCAGCTGGTCTCCTTGCTCCGAAAAAGCACTCAGGAAGGGCATGGGCACACAGAGGCCATTCAGGAGTCCCTTGAGAGGCAGATTCAGTCTAATCCACAGCTGCACAGCAGGATAAAACTCTTGCTCCACCTCAAAAATACATTGAGGGCAGCAAGGGGTGCAGAGGAGCTTATCCACTGTCCTGGCCAGGTGCTGATCGGGGGGCTCAGCCCTTGACCTGCCTGTCCTCAGCCCTTCTTGCTGCCATCCACACCTGCTTGCAGCAGGGTAAGCATGAAAACAGCAACCTCGATCCCACAACAATTCAGAGTTCACTTCACTACACGGGAAGACAGGCTAATCCCCATTTCACAACCTGCAACACTAAGTACATCAGAGGCCGTTTTTCTATTTTTTCTTATTATATTTATTTTAGCAACTTTGCTTCACCCCTTCTTTTTTCCCCAGTCAACAGCGGAGTAGAGCAAGCATGGATAATTCTCATCCCATTTTATTTTATTTCTCTGTGGCGTTTCTCTGTTTGCTTTGGAGAGGAGGGGGTTGTTGGAGCATGTGTATTGCTTTGCAATTACAAATTAGCTTTTTAAATGAAGTGTGCTGCAAGAGGCCTGATATGCCATGTGTAAGTGAGCTACTCAGCCTCTGATGAGAAACAAAAGTGGAAAAAAACCCACCCTACAAATAAGTGCTGTGCTGCTGCTCAGAGAGCCCGGTCTGAGTGAGGAGCTCTGCGCAAGTGCAGCACAAGGAGTGGTCACAGTCATGGGCTTCTCCTGGGGGTTTGGTTCCCACAGCCAGCAGAAAGATTTTTTTTTCACAGAGTAAATGGAAGCACTTGACAGCAGGAACCAGGTCAAAAGCACAGCTCTGCTCAGGCTTCAGGGAGGCTCTGAGCAGAAGGGAGGAGACAAGGAAAAGGCATTCTCCTCTCCCATTGCATGGGGCCAGCTTCCTCTGGACCTCCAAATCTAGAACCTCTCCTGCCAGCAGCACTCTCTGTGCAGGGGAGCTGCTGTAGAGATGAATTTTACATACATCAGAGTACAAGGTTTGGATACTGAAACGCCCTGCCATTTCTCATCTCTCTTCCATGAAAATCTTCAGTGGCTGCAGCAGCAAAGGCAAGTTCCACACATACTTTCCAAGAGTTTCAGCACTGTAAGCCATCACCACACTGAGAATTTTTTAAGTCTGCTCTGGAACTGACACCTCTGAGACAGCTGCTGATGGGAAACACACCTCCAAGAGCAGTTCTGGAAAGGTGATTCCTTATGCTTTTTATCAGCCCAGAGATTTAAGGAACCAGTAACTGCGTGTGAAGACTGGAACCACCTCTTTCCCAATGTCTGTTATTAGCACACAGAGCACACACCTTATTGTTGACAAACATTCAATTGCAGATGTGCCATAGCCATGTCCCAAGTTCTCTTCTTCCATCACCTGCAATTGTAGCAGCAGCTACAAGCAGTCAAACGAGCACACGTGGTGCAAGTGTTCAGCAAACGCTATCAGATATTCAGCACAAAAGGAAAAGTTGACAAATGATCAAATGCAGTTGTATCTCCAGTCGGCTGCTCACAGACAACTGACAAACAGAACACCAATGGCGACAGTCCCTCTCTGAATTCAAAGGCAGTCAGAGAGCAGCCATTCAGCTCAACAGCTGTAATAACAAAAATAAATACCTCAACACCCAGAAAAGCTAAAACCCCCTTGTTCTTGAACTCCAGAGCTCAGAAGAGCTCAGCCCCAAAGCCACTTATCAGTGCTGGGTGAATATCAACAAAATGCTCAGATCCTCTCTTTGAATCTTTTGGTACCACTTTGGGGTTTGCCTACAGCTGGTGCTTTTCAGACACGTGAGCTTCTGTAGTTTACTTTGGTTTAGGACATGGACAAGAATCTCTTTGAAGCATGTTCTGAGAGTTCCCAAGCCCTCCTTCCCAGGTCCTGACTACTCTGCCCTGTCCTTTCCCCTTTCATTTCACTTGTCTTGGCCCAACTTATCCAACCATTAAGGAACATATTCTATAGCACTAACCTGCCATCCATGGCCCTGTGCTGCTGCTGTGCTCTCCTCCATCCCTCACCTGTGAAGGACTTTGTCTGCTCAGGCCAGCAGGGACTGGTATTTTTTGCTGCACACTCATCTTCTGCCCAGCAGAGCTGTGTGCATTTTTAAGGTCTCTGTCAACCTATTCTTCTTACTACCTCCAAACCTTTCCTTAGAGCTGCTAAATCATAAACCTCTAAACATCTAGACACTGTGATCTGTGTTTAAGAAAATAAAACTCATGTTTTATAAAATACTGGCAGAGTTCTTCCCTCTGTTATTCATTAAGCCTTTTTGGTTCACATGACATGTCCCCCTTGCAGACTGTAGCAGCAGCAGCGTGCAAGTTCAATGTAGGAAGAATAAAGAGCTACCTCGAGATTCACAGCATATTAAAATTAACAGCCACTGCAGTCAAACGCTGTATCTCTCTCCAATCTCATTATGAATTGCTTGTAACATAAAACAGGATCCACTTCACAATATTTCATAGAACAATCCACAAGGAAATACATAAAAGACAAATATATGTTAGAATTTGCTTGAGCAAAGACAAGAAGATGGAGAGAAGAAGAGCCATGCGCTGCTTTTTTACCCGGGCTGCACCTCACTCACTGCCTCTGCCTACCAGACACTGCTTGGTCACACAGGCAAAGTGTGGGGAGCTCAGGTCAGGGCTTTCTGCTCTGAATCCAGGAATAAAATAATGACAAATAAAGGCAAAACAAATGAAGACATTCTAAGCCTGAAGCAAGCCAAGCAGGCCACGGGCTCTCATCTTCGCTAGTCATGCAATCGGTGTCCTAGTTTGTCCCAGTCATCTGTGGTTAATTGAGCTCCCAAGGGTTTCTTGACCTCATTTCCCAAGACACAACCCACAGCTCTGCCCTTCCTGGGCACCTCACTTCAACAAGCCCCTGGCAATCCTATTGCATGTGGAATGTGTGCCCGCCAACTCCAGCTTCCCACGTTGCACAGTGAGCCACACTAATCCCATCAGCCAAAGAGACAACTTTTCATGAAATGCACTAAAGGGCAGAGCCAGGCAGGCTGCGGAGCAAGGCCCCCTGGAGAAAAGCCATAGACATGGAGGGTACCCCATGTGAGAGCCCCTCACTGAGTGGCTACAAGCAGTTCGCTTCTCTGCTTTCCTTCCCACCCAAGCCCAATCCTTTACACCTGCAAGTTGCAGTCATCACCTTTTCTTTAGGAAAAGAAACCACAGGAAGAGTGGTTTCAGCCTCAAAGCACACTCAGCTGGCTTGTCCCATCCATCCAGGCCAATTGAGTTTGCTAGACATGCAGCAGCCCCATGTTTCTCAGAGAAAAAGTGGTGCTGTCAAGAATTGCAACACGGGAAATTGCTCTGGTAGAAAAACCTGGCAGCACAGATAGCCTGGGAGCCCGCAATGCCAAGCTGAGGGCAAGAGGGAGATAACTGAGAACCAGTGAGCTCTGGGAAAAAGCTTTCGCCCCCATTTTGCCACTGGAAATCCCTTCCAGCAAGAAACCTGCTAGCAACAGTTCCTTCATCTTACAGGAGAATGGAAACTGGGGGCACAGATACAGGAGGAAGCACACGGTACCTGGAAATCTATTTCCCAAAAACCTTTTGCAAAGCCAGTTACAACTATGCACTAATGGTAGAGACTTTATCCATGCAGAACTGGGCTGCAAAACACCAGACCCCTGGACAGTCCTATTGCACTGGACCTCTGCAGGCAGATGCACCCAGGAGAAGAGCCAGGCATTATGTTATTTCTCAGAGTCATCCCCCAAAAATCACCATCCCCTTTAATCCTAGGCAGCCATGTCTCCTCCCTGCAGCCATTTCCTTGAGAAAGAGACAGCTTAAAATCTCCAGTGCAGCCTCCAGCATCATCAAGTGCTCCATGCACAGAAAGGGCACAGACAGGAGTGGCATTCATCAGGCTGGTAGACACAGCATCATTTCGCTGGGTAGCTGGATGTGGTTGACTTGGATTCGCTCTCTCCCAGGAAATGATTGTGATTGTCAGAGGAGATTGGTATATGATTATTAATAACAACACCACAAGGAAAAATAGAAGGCAATCAGCTAAGCGGGGCTGGGAGAGGAAGCAGGGAGGGTTTGCAGTGTTGGCGCTGGATCCTGCTCAAGGCCTGGCAGGCTGTGAGTACCTTGCTACATGTGTTAGGCTGAAATGCAACTTCATTTTGCTTTTCCAATGAACAAATTCCCCAGATGCCATGCAGAGCAAGTTAATAAACAACAGCAGAAGCAGTGAGGAATAAAGAAGTGCAGGCAATGGGGATGGGGTTTGAATAGGTGATTTGCAGATAGCAAGATGCAGAGTGAAAACTGATGCAAGGTGCTCAAAAGAAGTGTTCTTACACCAAAATTGGGCATAAGAGAGCACAAGAAATGGTTAAAAGAAGCTCAGTGCTATATTTCAGGTATCGTCTGTGGTTCTTTGGTGTCTCTGCTCCCTCAGGTACCCATGCAGAGGGCCCTGGGTGGCTCTGCAGCCACTGGGCTCTGCAGCCACTGGCCACCCCAAAGGCACAGATAGGTTTCCCCTGCAGGGGCATCACAGCAGTACAACAGCTTGTAACCTCTGCATCTTCCCTCTACTCTAAAAACTTCCCTTATTCTGCACATGGATATTCCAGATGAAATTGCTTGCCCAAAACCAGAGGGCTTACAGCACAAGGCAGCAATGCACAGCATGTGCCAAGTCTCAGCTTGGTTTCACTTAAAAAATATTCCCCCATGTGCCCTCTTTCCCCAGCTAATCACCCCCATGCACTAGAATTTCGATTTTATGCTGTATTTGAGAGAGAAAACATTCTTATAACAGCAGACAAGCCCAAGATAAGGTAAATTAAATCCTTGTCCAAAGGAATGTGAACCTCTCCCCTACGCTCCTCTCACAGCGGATGGCTGCAAGGGAGGAGGAGGAGGAGGAGGAGGAGGAGGAAGAAGACAGCTTTAGGGCTGCCTCAGAAAGCCTCCCCAGGGAAGGGAGACAGGCTGCCAGGCAGGGGGAGCACAGGTCTCCAGCCTGTAACTGTGCAAACACTAATGCTGCAAAAGCTAATTTTACAGAGTTCCACTCTGTGGACTCCTCTTTGTCCCAGGATTCCTCAGCCTGGGAGATTAGCAGTTTAGAGATGGAGAAAAAGAAGTTATTTTAAAATTCAGCATAAACTCGCTCAGACTCAATGAACAAGTTCATTTGGAAGGGTGGGAATGGGCACAGGAGGGAGGGCTCAAATAAATAGGAAATAATTGAAAGACTAGGATGAAGAAAGAGCATATGTGCCACCCTGGAAAGCTCAATATTCACTTTCATTTTTATTCTTGTCTTCATGCCTCTTTGCAGCTTACTTTCTATCCCTTCCAAGCTCTCCTTGATCTCCAAACAATATTCCTGTCTCTGGCTGTCTTTAACTCCCTATCCACCAACCTCCACCCGTACTGGATATTTGCTACCCTGCCACAGGCTCTCCGATACTTTTCTTGCGCTCATGGCTGAGATGAGGCTATCCAGACTCCACAAGAAGTCCCTGCAGTGAGCATGTCCTAAACCACAGAATGGTTTGGGTTGGAAAGGACCTTAAAGATCGTCTCATTCCAACCACCTCCCATGGACAGGAACACCTCCCACTATCCCAGGTTGCTCCAAGCCCCATCCAACCTGTCCTTGAACACTTCCAGGGATGGGGCAGCCACAACTTCTCTGGGCAACCTGTGCCAGTGCCTTACCATCCTCACAGTAAAGAATTCTTTTCTAAGATCTAATCTAAACCTACTCTCTTTCCATTTCCCCTTTTCCCGTTACTACATGTTCTTGTAAACAGTCTCTCCATCTTTCTTTTAGGCTCCCTTCAGGCACTGGAAGGCCACATTGAGGTCATCCTGAAGCCTCCTCTTCTCCAGGCTGGAGAATCCCAATTCTTTCAGCCTTTCCTCACAGGAGAGGTACTCCATCCCTCTAATAAACTTGGACTTAGTCCAACAGGTCGATATCTTCCCCGTGCTGGGGACTCCAGAGCTGGATGCAGTATTCAAGTGTCATTGTCTACATGTTCCTCCACTCTCCACCACCAATCAGCACCTACTCGAACTTCACAGACATTCCATCCTCATATTTCTGTATTCAGTATATTTATACATTTACCACATCAGTCAGAGATGGAAGAAACTGCAGGGGGAGCAAGACAATAAGTAAAACCATGCCTCTTCCCAAAGGAAGCCACAAGTGATGCCCCATGCCTGGGCTCTCCAGACACAACAGCAAAACCTGAGGAATACAGCGAACTTGGAGCTTGAATCCTTCTTACCAACTGAATCCCCCTCTCAGATGAATAACACAAGTGCCAACAGCAGCTCCCACCACCCAGGCAGCACGAGCGAGGCTGTACCTGTACAGGCACACACTTGCAGCAAGGGAAAGACAACAGAGAAATGGCTTCAGTGGGAGTTCATTACACTTGTTTATCTTCATTTTGTCTGTAACAGATGAACAGCGTAATGGCTTTGGCTTTCCTGGATGCCACAAACCCAGAAACATCCTAATGAAAAATAAATGTATTTACAGGGAGATGTCAAAAGAGCCCAAGACAAGTCAAAGTAATGTGCCTACATTGGGAAAGAGAGCTTTTATTTCATCGCCACTCCATGGCCTTCGAGCAGATCACGCAGCGGAGAGAGATAAATATTTTAAATAGCAACACTCCAGCAATGCACGGTTGTGCAAGACAGAGAATAATTAGAAAATAAATTACCTTTTTTTTGCATGGTAATTCCAAATGTTGAATGAATTGGATTACTTGACAGATTCCAGACTTGTTTCAATATTGCGGGTCCTATCCAAACAGATACAGGGAACTTGGCCTCCAAAAAGAAGCCAAATACAAATAAATGCAGCTTAGAGGAAGCGTTTAAGATCTGCATGGCAACCTCCATAAATCTAAAAGATAGAAGGTTTCTCCTGGCCTCCCACCAACAGCTTGGTCTAAAAATAGGTTAATCTTCCCAAGAGCAAAGGAGCCATCATCAACACAACACACTGACTGTATTTTTGTCCCCCACAACCACACACTGCTTGCACTGGGCAGGCACAGTCACAGGAGTGCACAAAGGCCACTGACCTTTACTAATTAATATCCAAATTCCCTTCCTTAATCCACCCTAGGGAAGTTCACGCTGCCGTCAGCCAACCTGCTGCACTGAACAAGGAGAGTTGCTGTGATTCCCCGGAACAGTCTCTCCTTGCTTCATTTCTTGGAAGACCATTTGCATAGATGTAAATGTGTTTTCCCCCTGACCTCGAGTAATTACAGAAATGTGTGACTATACAGTTATGGTGAACATGAATATGCACACTGTATTGTCGTGCTGACAGAGCATATTTCTTATCTGGGGAAAATAGTGAGATTGTCACTTGTTCCAGTAAAGAGGATTATATAATCTTGCCTCCCTTGTTCCCTCTCTCTTTGTCCAATTTCTGATTTAACTTGTCAGATGGTTTTATACCTGTTTTACACAGGCATATGGAAATGGTCATTTATGAGCTTTTAAAAACCATGGTTAGGATGCTTCTAGAAAAAAATTGTTTAAGGACCTGCTAAATCAGATATAAAGCCCAGGGCAATTTTTCTCGACAGAAAGTTTCCCTTACAATAAATATATGTTTAGACAGAACTACGTGGGAAGAGTACTTACCAATTTAAACATGAGAAAACCCCTACAAATCCTAAAAACTTGTCATTAGTCCCCCCCCAAAAACACTATAAAGCAGAGCAGGCATATCAGTAATTTGTATGAGATATTTAAAGCAACTGGGCAAGAACATGCATGATGGAATTAGGAAATTTGATGTTTTAACACCAGACTGGACTGCAAAGTGAGCAATACCTGCAACTTAAAATGCCCAAACTCATCCAAAATTAAATTGTGTGGTAGTTAAGTAATGGAAGACTGTTTGTTAAAATATATTATGTTTTGAAATATTCTGCTTAGCTTGGGTTCTTAAACCTTAATCATGATTGCTGTATTTTTGCTTAATACTATTAAAAGAAGTGAGAGTAGGAACTTTCAATATGAAGATAACAATTAAATAACCACAGTTAATTTTTTAAAAGTTTAAAAAATCAAACTCACACAATTCAATGAGTTCTAACAAGACCAGACAAATGAAACTAGTTTGTGAATTGAGATTTCTTTTGGTTTTATCCAAGAACTCCTTTATCTAACAGAATTATAAATCATAACAGGAGTTTTTAATTGTGCAAATCCTAGGTTTAGATGCGATCATTGGCACTGCAATGCTCTGTTCACATAGCACTGTTGTGCACTCTGAAACATCACCTCAACACAGCTTTTCCCTGAAGAATATCCTTTGTTTTCAAAATTATTAAAAAAAAGAAAAGTAATGGAGTACCCCAAGGAAGAATTTGCAATGCAATATTTGTTAGCACTTTGAAGTTAAGCATCAATCTCAAGCCATTTAAAAACTCCTTTTAGAGGCAAAGCTGCTAACACATAAAAGCTGGGGGAAGTAGCAACAGCATAAAAGCTGAATTTGCAGCTGGTTTGTACCACTAGAGCAGCTGAAGTGAACTCATGAATCTGGCCTTTAATTTGTGATTGATTTTATGGCTTCACGGTGAGCACAGGAACACATCCGTACATAGGAGGAGACCAAGGGAGATCAGTCCTCCAGGATCAACACCTCAGTGTCCCCAGGGCTCCCCAAGCAGCTCTGCAGCCCCCAACCACCACTGCAGTGACCTTGGCTTTGAGGTGTCCCACTGCAGGAGCAATTGTGGCCTCACCTCACCCTCACAGGCCGTGAGTCATTGGCCAAGGATATCATACACAGGTCACCTGCAGGAGGGGTCTAAGGTACCACCAGCACCCACTTTACAGGTGATATGCTGCTGACTTAACTTGGTTGTACCCAAGGAATTAGATCCAAGAATATTTAGTAATTTTAACCAAAGTGTGACACAGTTGCCTCAAGTACAACCTGTACCAAGCTTTCGGTTACAGCCATGGAAAATTTGTCTTCATTACTTTGTTATTATCATCATTTGTGACACAGAAAAAAACTAAGACAAATTCCTGAAAGGACTTGATAATTAATAATCAATCTTTTCACATTTGCTTATAGACTTTCAGAAGATTCCTCCACCCATAGTCCTTAGTACTATGCTATGCTATATTTTCACATTAAAAAGACTATCAACTAAGATTTTAAGTTAAATACTTCTAATTTCCCACAATTTTGGTACAAGGGATCACTACCTGTTGTACAAGCTTTGTACTGAGCAGGTGAAGTCAATGCTGTACAGCTGGGAACTACAGTGCCAAGAAGGTTTTTATTATTTAATATGTATTATGTATTTACTATTTTTATAAGACACCATCAGCCTTCAGTCCCTGGTGCTATAGCACCAGTAAGACACAGTCAAAGACATGGTCCTTCATTCACCCATCAAGCAGAGGTTTGTCTGAGCTGGTGGTGTGATTTGCTTGGGACATGGGAAAGACTGGGAAAAATCTGGTCTTCCTCCTTTTGCTTTAAACAAGTGAGATATAAATATAGAAGCCTTGGAAACTTGCCTCGAGTTTACTGCATTGCAATTGCCATAACAATTGGATTATGATCCTTATTTATCCTCATTGACAAACTAATTGAGTTTGGTCAGCTGGATCCCTTCGCTTCCCAGGGGACATTAGATGGGTGATGCTGCCCCAGGTTCTCCCAGGAAAGCAGCAGAGGTCTGGCTCTGGCTGACACCCAGCGATCTCCAGGGCCTCCCCTGGGACAGTTTGGACAATCCTTGCCAAGTCCCTCTGATTGCAGAAATTACATCTGTGAGCTGCTTTTCAGAAGAGGCGGCAGAACAGATATAAGAATGACTCCCCTCCACACCATGGATGCGACCCAGACCCATCCCATATGTTACACCCTTCTGTTGAGCTGGAGCAAACAAAAGGTCAAAGATTATGAGAGTCCCCCTACTCAGTTAAGTCAGTGGTGTGGAATTCCTCTGACCAGTCTAAAAGCTATCTAGATTTTTCAGACAAATGGCCAGACAGTCAGGAGAGCCCTAGCTGACAAATAGAAGAAATCATCTGCCACCAAGCACTGGAGTTAATTGGGTAACAGGTAGGGAGGATAGTTAGGATAATGAGTTCTGAGGTGGCAGAGGAAGATTTGAACAAGAATTCTAGTATTAGTCTTAGAGAAGACTTGTTCTACTATGATACAGGGTACCTCAATATTTCACAAAAAATTTCAAAGCATGGGGGGGAAAAAAAGGCAGGAAAAAACAATGACAAATCCAATCAAGCAGTAATAGTCAAAACAAAATCCAACAGACTCCTCCATGAAGTGTTATTCTGCTATGGTATCGTCTACATAGCAAAGAAAGAAGTAGGAGTAACAAGATTCCTAAACCACCTCCAGACATCTTGAAGCATCAAGATGCCACTTGATAACAGCTAGTGTCAAGATTGGAGAAATGAATAGCAAACAGGAAGAATTTGCCGGGATATATGTCTTTTAGGCTCCTCTACCATAAGCAGGAACTGCAACTGCAGTTTGAAGTACCCACAGCTCACAGCTGAGAAGCCACCAGAGGAAAAGACAAACCTGCTACAAGGGGAAAGGGAGAAGCTTGGAGGAACATTACATGTTCAGAAGAGAACAGATCTGCAACGGATGCATATTGTAAGACCTTGGCAAAAAAGATGGAAAGAAAGAAATACAGTAAATATTCTACAGCACATACAAGCAGCCCTAGAGATATATCAGAACAAATATAGAGGAAGAAATTACTACATATAGCTAACAGAGATCCACATTAGGAATGGTATTACAAGAAAGATTACCTCCGTCAAAGGCAACCCCTGGAGACCTTCTTAGGCTACTGTTTGTCCTCAGCAGCTGCTGTTGAGGTCCTTATGAAATAGGGACACCTTTTATTAAAGTACTAATTTAACTTCTGCTTAGTCTTTCATGAGAAAAATAACTGAGGCAGACCACAACAACTGGAATCAGCTCAAGCCTTCGACCCCCGTTTAGAAGCTTGGCAGGGGGAATATTTAAGTGTGTTTACACATGTCATTTTCCAAGGTTTGCTGGATCTCCATGAAGAGGAGTATAATAGGACATGAAGAAGCTGAAACTAGAAATCTGTCAAAAGGTACTTTTCCATGAATACTCACAGAGCAGTGTGAAGCCCTGTTGTGCCCAAAGTTCTTTCAATTCAGGCTAATTTCTACTTATTAAGTGCCAACTTCAAAACTTGAATTTCGAAACACTCTCAGTGTGCTTATTTTTCTTTTGGTTTCCTCTTAAAAATAACCAACAATGTACAATTTATCCCTGGATTTTTCTGTGGAGGGTGGTACCAACATCCACTGAATGTGAACTTGGAAATCTTCACCATGGGAGTGAAATCCATCAATACATTGCTACACCTGGAAGATGTACAGAGCTGAAGGACCTACCCAGGCTTGCAGAACAGGCAGAGACAGAGACAGAACCCAACCACAGATGTCTTGACCAACTCCTTTCTACCTGAATCACAAGTCTTTCCTTCTTTTTGCCAGCAAACCAGCTCAAGGTCATGCCCTATCTGGACTGACTGAAACTTCAAAAACGTACTGATCCAGAAATAAATTTTTTATTTGTCATTAAATCCTAAACCAAATGCCATGCAATGAATAAAGGTCAAAAATCAAGTGGGATGTGTGATTCCTCCAGATGCAAGCGACTTACCTGGATAATGAACAGCCCAGAAAGCTCCATGACATTCTCGTGCCATAGAAATACTTGGATAAATGTTTCTATCTACTTCATTACAGCAATGACAAGAAAGTGATTGTGTGAATTTTCTTATCAGTCTATTGCAAGGGTTAAAGCTGGCCACAAAGTTTAGACTGGGATATTGAAGGCTGTTCAAATAACATGTCTTTTGTTTATTTCAGATTCAGCTTTGAGCACAAGTATTATCTGTAACAGCAATTGTTTATTATTCATTGAATTTTTTTCCTATATAATAATTTCCCCTGAAAAACAATTTTTGCTTTCTGGTGAAATATGTAGACATGCACTATAACTATCACTTGTTCCCATAAAACAATAATCCAGCACAGAATATAAAGTTTGTAATTTAACAGGGACCTACAAGTCTTTAAGATATTTGGTTTGGTTTGGTTTTCCTTTTTTTAAGCTAGTCAATGAACCACTTCTAAATGAAACAAATCCTGTTAATGAGAAACTCATATTGGAGAAAAAACAAATCTACTCCTCTAGATTTTAATATGAACATGCTTCTCTTTAGTGCACATCACTCTAGTTTGCCCTTGTCCATTTTCAGAAGAATTTTTGCACATGCTTACCCTCTAGAAACGTTGAGAGCACATTTAAATGGAGAATGGACAGCTTTTATCACCATTCCTATCTATAGGACCAACAGTTTCGGTAAATCAAACCCCCAGCCCCAAAGAATTGCTTTTTTTTTTTCTCACATGGACCACCAGCTATTTTCACTCTGCTCATCACAGAGGTGCTGAATGACTTACCTGGAAAGGTTCCCTTCCTCTGAAGTACAGTAAAATAAACCAGTGGAGAGAGGACTTAATGGATTATCAGACCTCACGGCCTAAATTCTTACTTGAGATTTTCCTCCTGCTCTGTTTTGCACTTGTTCAAGTGATTGCAGGAGATCCTGGGTACAGAGTGCTGCAACTGAGGCACCAGAAATAGTTCCTAAGCATAGAGCAGCATTATGGTTTGCAAGGAGCAAATCAGCTGCTGAATTGTAGAATTCAGCTTTGCCCCATCACACACATGAAAGGTATTTGCAGATGGATTTTTTTACAGATTTATTATTCCAAATCATATAGTGAGCTGCTTTTGCCAATACTTCAACTTATCCATAATGCAGAGCACAGTTCATGTATACTCATGATCTGAGTGATGAGGCTTTGGAGGTGCCCTCTGCAGTGTCATTAAAGACCACCTCTACCACCTGGCTGAAGAAATCCACCAACCAGAAGCTGACACACTGGTGTTGCAAAAACCCCCAAACAAACCCCACCAACCAACCCCCAAAAAAGCAAAACAAAACACCTCCACGTTTCACATGGAGCAACCACAAGTGGATTCCGAAAAGATCAACCTGTAGCTTCAGACAGGTGGAGTTTGTTCAAATAAGTGCACAATACATTTAGTGTTAATTCTGAAAACATTGAAGCACCACAGATTCAAGTATCTGACTTCCTCCACTCCCAACACAGCAGTGGCACATGGGAGAAAGCTCACAGTCAAATAGAAATACAGCATCTGCAGTAAAATACATACAAAATTACCTTCAAAGTAATTGCTTTTGGTATAAATGGTCTTCTTCAAAGTTTTCTCTCGCATACAAGTCCCTTCCAAAAGAACAAGAATAAATTTACTGCATGTGAATTTATTCAAAGCTAGTAGATTCAGTATAATGAAATCCTCCTAAGTAAATATCTGATAAAGAAGCAAATGCTTAGCACTTGACCCCAGGAGCTGGGATTTCTTGACACAGGGCTGTAATGCAAAGCAGCTGGAACCTCAGGACTGCTGGCGCAGAGGAATGAAGCAAGGAAAACCTCAGAGGGCTTGGCTCCTGGGAGGCACAGCAGCAGATGGCTCAGGGCACAGAGCCACACAGGGAGCTGGGCAGCCCACACCTCGGCTCCCAGACTGACTGAAACTACCAGTGCTACCACAGGAATTCATCTCGGAGTGTGGGATTCTGAAAGCTCCCTACTCACCATCTATGATGTACCTTTCCTTTGCCAAGGGCCATGACACACACTGTATGCATTTAAAATTATACTTTTTGCCGAGTTTTCCCCCAGAATTCTTTGTAGGGAAAACAAAAGTGTGCTGCTGTGCACATACAGGGCAACAGGACACAGTCAGATGTTCCTTGTGAGAAGAACTTTATTAGTCTGTTTAATATGTGAGAAAAAGAAGTTGCCATTCAGTTGCATCAATATCTTTCACCCCTGTGACACCTAAACTTTGTCCAGAGCATTGTCTCTGTTACCACACATCGGACTGGCTCAGGACCTGAAGGGTCTTGGTGCCCTACAAAGCCATTCAGTGGACTCTTTTGACCATAGGATAGGGTTTTCTCTGCCACAGATCTTACCACATCCCAGCTTCATGGTGTGTCATGCTTATAGGACTGTTCATACAAAAAACACTGCAAGAGTCCTGTTGGTTGTGGATGACAGCTGGGGTGGCAAACTCTTCTCCTGCAGAAGTAACAGAGACCGAGGGCCAAACCCATGATGACCACTGCCATTACACGTAGGGTGCGTCATAGAAGATGAAGTGCAAAAGCTCTCTGAATTCATGTTATCTCTGCATACAGCATGTCACTTAATTGCCCAGAAAAGCCTCTTGGAGAAGCATATGGGAAGTTTTCCCATGAAAAATGACACTGCTCAAAGTCTTTTCTAGCTAGAAACCACTCAACAGTATCTATCACTACTGACATCTGGGACATAAGCTTCAAAGCAGTTAATTTACCATTTTAGCTCGAGCTAGTTTCCTATAGACATTGATATCCAAAACAGGTAATTGTTATGCCAGAAAGCAGAATAATTAGAGGAGAAAAAAGGTAAAGAAGAAGCCTATGCAGTAATTCTCCTACAGTGCCCAGACCTGCCAGAGCTGCATTTAGGGTTGCTGATGACCCTTTCTTTGGCCTCCCACCTCCAGTTAGGTCCCAAGCCAGAAAAATAAAGGCTTTGTGCACATCTATTGGTACAACTGCAGATCACCTTTAGCTCTGAGCTCAGCTTCTCAGCTGCACTAATTAATTGCAGAAGGAGTTCTCACGTCTCCCTGTGACGCAGAGCAGGCAGCCATTCGCTCCTCCACTCGCTGCCGCAGTCACATCACCTGCTCTGTCTCAAGGACCTCCTAGGGTTGGCCTCCCCATCTGTCCCTTTTACAGACCCTACAACACCCCTGCTCAGTCTCTGCAAGTGATAACTGAAAGGAGCCAAATCACAGCAAGTCTTAAGAAGCAACTGCTTCCTCTGTCCTCATTGCTTCCCCATCTCTGTCACCCCAGAAATCAGCAGGAACTTCAGTCCACCTGCAGTTTCTAACTACACCAATAGTCTTGGGGTAAAGCTGATGTCCCACCTTCATCTGGCACTTGCAGCTACAGAGGACACATAAGGACCTCAGGACCTTCTGCCTAACACACATTTTCCCCTGTGTATTTGTTTACTGAATTCAAAGTGTTCACCCCCATGATATCCATATAAATCTTGGGGTGATAGACAATACAAAAAGAATCTCCTAAACCCACAGAAATCTGTTGCAATAAGGCCCTGGAAGGGCTCAATAGCTCCATGACGTCATTTGTCTGTGAATCCTTTCCAATGGCTCCAGTACTCTTTTCAGTCCATAAGGTTAGGAACTGTGATAAACCTGATCCTACAGGCTAAAAGTATATGTCTTCCCTCTACAGACACCATTCCTGGGGATGCCCACAAACAGCAAAAGACCCATTACAAGATTCCACAGCCTCACCAAGGAGGGCACGGTGCAGAAATCACATGCTACTTTACAGGCTGGAAAGTGGACACCCCACACAAAACTAATCCCAACCTTTAGCTTAAAAATTGCTCCCCTCATTTCCCAGTCCTGCCTTCAGAGCTGTGTGAAGAACAATGATGGTTATTTTTTAAAGGTGAACCAACACTAATTTAAATTCGATTGCAACTTAATGTCTCCCATCAGCAGCTCTGCACAGAGCAGAGCAGTGACCTCAAGCCAGTGGCCGACTGAAGGGCACCCACATCACCACAGGCACAGTCACTCCTGGGGCTGTATCTCTTAACACACCTGTCACACATATAGGGATCTTCTTCTGACAACAAGAATGGTTGTAGCTTGCACTGGATATCAGCATATATCTTAGAAATTAATCAGACTGTAACCAGATTGTTAGGAAGACAGGCCAGACTCCTGGAGGAGTGAGGTTGGGATATAATTTCTGCTAGCAGAGTGCTTTCACTTTGAGGCTTGCATGGAAGTTGTTATGCCTACAGCTGTGATGAAAAATCCTTCCTTAATACCGCATTGCAATAGCAGGAGAAGCTTGATTCCTTATTGAGTTGTGTAAGCAGAGAGGTCAAGTTTGGAAGTGCTGCAAAACTGCAATTTCACACCCTCCTTTGGGATGCCACAGGTCAAGGTGGAAGTACAGTGGCAAGTACGTTTGCCCTGATGCTGCATTTGCTCTGTGGGTAAACAGAGACCATCTACTCCCTGGGCTGTCATTCTGGCATCTTTTATGACCACTAAGCTCTCTTCTAAAATAAAAAGGAGGTTTTAAGAGAAAGTCAGTGGACGATTGAAATGTCAGAGTGAAGAATCCAGAGGAATGCTAAGGATTTTTTTTTTTTTTTTGATACAGCTGCACTGGAGGTGAGTGAACACCAGACCGTTTTGATTTCCTGCCTGGTTTCAATAAATGTTGCACTCGCAGGCACCCAAGGGACTGCTGTGGTTTGTCAAAACCAATTAATTTTCTTCCACAGAATGCTTCAGGCACCTCAAAATGTCGTTGGAGAGCTAGCACACATCTAAGGAGGAGGGAAAGCTGGCAATCAACTGCTGCTCGGGCTCTGCATTAGGAACACAGCCCTGCAAACTCACACCAACAGCAGAGGCAAGGAGAGAACGATGGCTTATCACTTTGGTCATGGGAGGGAGCTGAGGGCAGAGCCAACAAGGAAATGCCATGTGTTATAGACTCTATGAATATAAACAAGAAGCTGCCACTTGTGAAACTTGCCAGAAATAAGTTTCCTAAGGGAGAATTCAAAGCTGGGAGTTTCTCTCTTTGCATTTCCTAGGATTCACTGCTCAGTGCTAATAGATGAAGTAAGGAGCCAGAAGTGACAAACTGAACAGTTGTTATTAAGGAAGGCATTTGGAAGATAAGCCCTGGAGATGGGATTCACAGGTTCCCTCCCCAGCCCTACATCAGACTCACTGCAGAATAAGGATTTTTCTGATCTGAGCCTCAATTTACCTATTTACAGAGACAATCTGCAATGTTTTCCTTCTCCCCAGTATTGAGATGTGAGAACAAACTTGTTTGCAACTAATTTTAATAATCAGCCATGAAATGCACTAGAGGTAAGCACAGTATTATCATGCTACGACTTCTTTTTCAGTGCACACCAAGTCACTGAGAGTTTAGGAACATATTGGAGCTATCATTTACACTCAGAATTGGACATATACAGTACTCATGCTATGAATATTCCATGTATATACTTCATGGCAAATTATTATCACTGGATGTTAGGTAGCCATCCTTTCCCCTCTACAAAAGGCAAGGATGGAGAGGATGTTTTTCTTGCATGCTGGCACTCTGCAAAAAGGACAGAAGATAAAAGATAAGTTGAATTTTAAACAATTTGTATACTGTGGAGTCACAGGCAAATCCTGTTAGAGTAGGAAACGGAACAACAGCTGATGTTCCCAACAAGCACTACAGTAAGTCCCAGTCTACTCACAACACCCAAGGGAACTGGGAACCAAGGTTCCTTTGAAGATCTCAGGTCCCTAATCTTAGGTCTAGTGTCATCCTTGCTGGTCCACTGACAAAAACTGAAACAAAGAACTTCCAAAATTAAAAATGACAGCACGCTGAGCAGTGAAGTGAGCTTTATAGTGTAACAAATCTTAGAAGAACAAGGAATAAATCTGCCTTTCTTTTTCTGTTCACCAACCATGGTATCTTCAATGACCTACTTGTTTTTAAAAGTGATCCAACATTTACCATTACAATCTTCTTTGCTCCTCAAGTCACATAAACCCCCTGCTGTCTCCTCCTTCTCTATTTACCTGGCCTCACAGTCACAGCAGGGAACTGAAAATCTGCTCCCTGCCTCCTGGCTACAAGCAAAGGCTTTACTTGGGCATCCAACAGATAACTAATGCTACTGCTTAAACAATCCCTAGAGTGGTTCCTCTATTTAGATCCTGCCTCCAGTCCAAGCCACATCACCCAGGTATTTAGGGAACTGCCCTGATACAAACAGCCATGCCTCTCATTCACAGCATCTCTTCGCATCAGTAAGTCTCATGTTTCATTCAGGCAGGATTTTTCTCAGTGCTCTTACTTACTATTTAATATTTATACTATAGTCAGTGTCCAGAAAGCATGACATTATTGGTTATGGTAGGTGCTGAACAAACACGTACTAAAACTGTCTTGGATGCTTACAGGTGTGAAAGGTCAGTTAGAAAAGGGAGAAAAGTCAATATTGAAAATTCAAAGTCAAAATTCAAAATTTGAAGCCCATTGAATAACTGAATCACAAGAACCAGGTACAAATATAAATTAAAAAAAAACCCACAAAACAGAGAAATTCTCCAAAATGTATCAAAACAAAGACTAAATGCTACACATATGTCAGTTGGCATTGATCACCCTGAGAGCAACAGAAGAGAGAGGAGAATCCACGACCACTAGTATCACCTTCCTGCTCCATTTCCTTCTTAGCCTGCTCACCTTCGTTCGTCCATTCCCTCCTGCTCTGAATATAACCTCTCAACTGATGAGAGGGGATGGATTATCCCTGAGAGTGTGGAGTTTTTCAAGCTCATTGTCAAAGTAAGACACAAAGGGTACAAGTGTTAGAAAACTACAGATCCCTGACAGTTACCAAGATCTGGAGTCTCTCAAGAGGGAGCCCCTCCCAAAAACAGAGCCATCTCTTTCAATAAAGCAACAGTAAACTACAGCTTGAACCATAGCACAGGTCCTCAGTCTTCAGGCAAAGCTCTCCAGTACTGGAGTCCAGATGATCTACTTATGAGGCTGATCTAATATCAGACTCCACTCTCCCTCTCTCCCTTACAATAATATCTTAACTCTAAATAATTAAAAAGAAAAAAAAATCTATAAAACCAGCAGAATCATTGCAGGCCAATAGGTCAGCATGGCTGGGTGTTTGAAATAAGGGGCCCTTTCAAGTTATTCACCAGATGTCAAAGGTGACCTGCTGTAATGAAGAATGATAAACATGTACACCTAACATGCAAACTCCCTGCTACAGTTTACCAGGCTGGAGCCACACTGGAACATAACCACAGCTATGCCCTTGAGAAGTCACCTCCTCCACGGTCTCCCCAACTTCCAAAGCCCTCCTGCATTTCTACACACAGAACAAAGGAGATATGAGGTATCTTACTGCTTCCTCCATACAGTAACCCCAAGTATCTAATTACAGTTTCCTTCTTTAAACCTTTGTAACTGCACATTTCAGTGCTTTCAATTGCAGGATCCTCCAGAGTCTCTGGAATTAATGGATACATAAGAAAACCAGGATTCAGTAGTGTCCAATACCTAGTATTTGCTTGACAAAGCTATCAGGAAGAGAAATGCAAACTCCCCAGCCTGCAGCATTTCAAGTTGAGGGGGCACTTAGAGCCCATAAATAATATTTAAAATCATAGAATGGGAAAAATCTGAAACTATGATGGAATACAAACACATATTTCCTATGTTTTGTATCTTGATCAGTGATAGAGTTGCATTTTTGGTTATCAGCTCTGCTCACAGGAGACTGGATTCCAGGCTATATCAATTCCCCTGTGGATGTAAAGAAAAGGAACCATCTGGAGAGAATAATAAAACAATTAACTTTCCATTAAAGAATAATCTATGAATGTTCTTAAGAAGGCAAACTTTAATGATCTCCACCTAATTATTCATCCCACATTCTGGCAGGGCTGGTTTGGATTTTGCCTTGCTTTGTTTTTAAACATAGCCTGAAGGTAACAACTTAAGCTGGAACGGATGTGGGGATCACACAGGCTCCTTCAGTGGAGGGCAGACAACCTGGATGAGGAAGGCTTCCAGAAACAAGGTCCCATCATTCCCATGGATTCATATGGCTGTGTAATGGCAACAGCATCGATTCTAAGAGTTTGAATATTCATGAGGTTTTTAGAAACATGGTAGTTGACTGACTTGGTACATAGGCTATGTTTTTGGATACAAAGCACAGAGCAGCACACTCTGGAGCTGCACACACCTGAACATCAGGCTGTTGAATGCTGGGCTCATTTAACTTGTCACTGATGGCAATATAAGTCAGAAATGACTCCATAAAACTCAACAGCAGTCCCCTCTGATTTTGAAAACTCACCAACTGGCTGCAAGTGTATTATCTTTACAAAGTAATTCTGCAAAGTGAAAAGGTTCAAAGCAAGGGCTTTACGGACTATTAATCTGCCTGCTCCCCTTCCAAACACCCCCACTCCCACACCTAAGGACCAGTGGGTCTGTAAGGACCACGGGATGTACCCTTGATGGAGAACAGTCCAGGCTGCACCACACATTGGTTCTGCAGACCTGCTCAGCTCAACTGCCTGCCTCAGTTTTCCCAGTGGATAATACTAATGAGCTAGTAAGTGTGCATGCCTGCACTTCACTCCAGTTTACACAGTGCTTTCCAGCCCAGGCTCTCAAACATTTGGAAAGGACCAAATACAGTTTAAGCTAAAATTAACTGGAACATAAATACCAGAATTCAACCACTCAGATCACTCCTTTAGAAAACCTACCTGGGACTCTGGGCTTTCCAGCATGAGAATTCACACACTAAAGAGCTGGTAAAGAGTGAGACAGTGCCTAGACAATTCTTTGCTACTATTTATTGACCGACTGATTGAGATCAGGCTCTGTGACACAGTGCAGGCACGTTTATCCCTCTCCCCAGCAAGCTGCTAAGTTTTATGATCTGAAAAAGTAATTTAAAAAAAACCATAACCCTGGCACACAAACTAGTCACACCTGAGTCCTGCTGGAAAAATCCCTGCCTCAGCTTTCAAATGTTGCAGAACATTTTCATTCACAGCTTCTGCAAAAATAGAGCAAGTTTTGAATCTAAGAGTCTAAGGCATTTTAGCCTATGAGACTTCTAGCCTGCTCTTCCTCTAGAATTGTAAAAGCCCAACTTCCCCTACTAAATAGATCTATATATATACATATATATATACATATATACATACACAGCCACAACCACATACATTGATATATGCACACCCTGATCTCTCAGAGCAGGGCTCCTACATCTGCCAACAGGCTGCACACTGCATCGGCACAATGGCTCTGGTGCAGGATCTGCACCACCCACTGGAAAGGATTTAGTGAGGGGTGCTAACGTCACATACTGAGCAGCCACATACAGCTATAAATTATTCATACACATTACTCTAATTATGCAAATGTACTAAAAGCTGAAGCATATGTTTCCCTGACATCTCGCAGTACAGATGCAATATGGTTCTAGTAGAGAGAAAGAGTGAGAAGTGAGATGATGGGTGTAAGGGGACTAACGATGGCAGGCACTGACCCAAGCAAGGGGTGGCAGAGGACCCCTCTTTCCCAACCAAGCCACTGCAAGGCCTAAGGACATTAAAATGCTCCTCCTTGATAATACAGCGTTGGCTTTGCACTCAGTGCTGAACAGAGTGCTGAGGCTGCTGAACGGCCCAGGCAGATTAAAATAAACCCAAGCAGTTTGGAACAGGAATGTGTTTATCTGGCATCGCACACTTCCTCTTATCAAACATGAGGAGCAGGGGAGGGCACAGTGATGGTGTGCGGAAGCAGGCTGTGTGCACACTGGTAGGAGAGGGGGAGGGAAAAGAGAGGAAAGCAAGGATCAGACAGATTATACATGAGCTTGGGAACCAAGAGCATGGAGCTAGGCATCATCTCTCTGGGGTACAGAGCCCACACTCTTGGTCAGTTCCCAGATGGGCAGTAGCTGTTGGAAAACAGATCCTTTCTTCCTTCCAGAAAAAGGCAGAAGAAAGAAGGAAGAAGGCAGGCATTCAGTGCTGCTGTAGCATAAGCAGCAGGTTTTGTGTTTTGCCCAAGATTTGGGTTCAAACTCTTTCTCTCAACTCTGTTGAGCACAGTGCAGTCACTGGGCATCACTCCCATTCCACAGTCTGGGGCTGTCTCCTCAGAAGGAAGAGGCCAAATCCACCCTGCTATGGTGTTTGGAAGTCCAAACAAAAGTCTGGATTATGGTACTGGATTGAGTATCAGAAGATTGGCATCTTATTTCTAACTCTGCCAAGTCTAAGGAGCACATCACCATCCTTCTGTAAATGCCCAGTCCATGTTACAGAGACCTTTGGAAACAGACTGGCTTCTCAGACGCTGTGTCCAGAGCATTGTGCAGGGAGGCTGTGATTCTCTAGCATCCCTATTTTAAAATCCCATAAACACTTTTCAGACTTTCCAGCCCTACTGGATGACCAGGTGAGTGTTTCTACACCCAGAGAAAACAAAAGAGCAAATTAAACATCATGTAATACCACAGCTACTTGGAAGATTTAGGCTATCTTATTATTATTCCAGTAGTTACCCAAGATCAAAAAAGTTGAACAGAAAACCTTGGCAGCTCCTTTGATAAGAGCATGTCTCACCTCCTAGTGCTGGCATTAAAGAAACTCTAGATCTGTACCAGCAGTTTTGTAAGGGATGCACTCACAAAGCCACGTGAAACACTCAGTACTGCAGAGACCCCGTCACAGGAGGAGTGCTGGTGACTGCAGCAATATACAAGGCAGATGTCACTTCAGCTCTTCAGATCCAAGGCAAAACTCCGCTAGTATACTAGTGTTTTTTAATTCAAGTTCTTGTTTGTGCACAGCTCAATCACAGCTCCTCACCTGCGGCTGCCTCAGCCTAAGGATGGCCATGCTTGGAAAACAAAAGGTGATGTATCAGAGAAGTAGCACTGAGCAGAAGGGACAGTCAGGCTCAGGCAGAGAAAGATGGGGACACCTGCACAGATCCTGGTCCCTCTGCCCCAAACCCAGGCCAGCAGGATCTGTCCTTCCCTTTCACAAAAGCCTATATGAATGAACAGCAGCACTTCTGCCAGGCAGAGATGCCAAACTGGCAAAATAAAGCTGAGAAAACAGCACAAGATTACAAGCAAGAATAATAGACAGATAGATAGGAAAATCCACTGAAGTAAAATCAGAGATCGATTATGAGGACCAAGCTGGGACAGTTCTGTGCTACCACTAGCAAACCCCTTGGGGCAGCAGGCTGCATCCCAAAGGACATACACAGCATGAGTCTCCCTCTTCCCTGGGCTCATCCTCCTTTCCATGCAGTCACATGTTAAGGACCAAGCACAGTTCAGGCAGAGGGTCACTGCCTGCCCAACTCAGCCAGCAAGCTGCTCCCCACACCCAACCCTGGGCTCAGGTTTGGGGCCATCTCACCCTTCATAGACTGGGCGGTTCCTCATCACCAAGGCCAGCAAAATCCATATCTCCCAGTCATATTCCAGCAAGGCAGACACACACACTATATCTTGACTTCCCTTTGCTGCCCAGAGGAAAGGGGAGTGCAGAACCAGCTTGACAGGCTGAAGCTCTGTTTATCCAACCACTGAGAAAGCAGGTACAGTTTGGATCCAGCTCTGCTGTCCACCCTGCCCCTGCTGAGGTCTGTCTGTAGCAGGGCATGATGCCCCTGGGAGAGAGCTCAGCCCTGCTATGGAAGCAGTCTTCAGGAAAGACAAACAGAGAGAAGAGAAAGGAATACAGAGCAGAAAAAGAGGCTCAGCATTTACATTGCTTTTCTCCCTCTCAGTTTGAAGGCTTTGGCTTCCCTCAGTAACTGTCAGCAAGGAAACAAGCCCATTACAAGCAGCCACAGATAACAGGTACTAGAGGAGGAGGAGGGGATGTTCTGACCAGCTCACTGATCACCTCAGGAGACATAGGATCAAACACAATTTAGGTAACAAGCCAGGGCAGACTTGGAGCCTCAGTGCAGCTATTCAGAAAAGGAGTTTTAACACAACATCCAAGGGAGCTGCTCAGTGAGGCACAAAAACCCAGCGGCCCACATGGCTCTGCTGTCACAAGTGCCAGCACAGCAGGACACTGGTGGGTTGGGACAGGGCTGCACCAGCATGGGAAATCTCTTGAGCCAGAGTCTACCCTGGAACAGGCTTTGCAGTATCCAAGCTGGAAACACAATAAATTCATTCATTTTTGACTAAAGTCAACAACTTTTACTTGTGCCAAAACACTGAAAGAAAGAGAAATTTAGTGCAGTGTAGCAAGAAATATCAAAACAAAACATTTTTTTTGTCCCACACAGTGATGAAGAGTCCATTGTAGCCACAAAAAAAAGTCACTAAAGGAAAAAAATGGAAGTCAAGGAGTTGGATTTTTAGTGTAATATTCCTTATTCTGGAAACAATTATTTCAAGAATTTCGAGCTATTCAACTAACATTATAGGGTTCCACATATCATTGTGCCAGCCAGAGTCAGATTAGAAATGATCTGTGAGGGGGGGCGGGCGAGGACAGAGAGGCAAATCAACACACCCTAATCCAAGTGCTGGGATTTGTTTTGAGGCTTGCCTGGAGGAACAGTCAGCCAACAGGATACTGCACCACAGGCACCCCAAGGGCTGAACACTGACTTTACCAGGCAGAGAATCAACTCAGCAAGGCCATATGCAGCCCCAAGCCCACAGAGTTCAGACATACAGGTGGCCCCACCACAGCCAGTCGGGGCTGTGATCAATGGGGCATTTGCACTTCAGTGGTTTCAAGGTCTAGATGAGAGGAGAGAAGTGAGGTGGTACCTCACAGCTGAAAGGAGAGTCCCTGGCATGACAACCCTTTGCATCTCTGAGCTTCTCACCCTCCTCTGCTCCAGAAAAATGGTCTCCTTGGGTAAAGAAGCACCTGAATGGTGCCAGCTTGGATAACCTCCCCAGGGAAGCATAAAAAGTGACTGCCTGTCCACCCTGCAGGACAGGAGGGAAGCAGGGGCATTTGATATTTAGTACCCCAGATCTAGAAAACAATAGTTAAAATAAAAATCACTCTTGGATGGGCAGCAGTCCAAGAAGATAAAATATTCAGCACCATTATGTTCCTGGACACCATATT
Organism: Neodrepanis coruscans; assembly: GCA_013400695.1. Classification (NCBI taxonomy): domain Eukaryota; kingdom Metazoa; phylum Chordata; class Aves; order Passeriformes; family Philepittidae; genus Neodrepanis; species Neodrepanis coruscans. The sequence continues at coordinate 84,137 of VYZS01015414.1, forward strand.
TTGGACAATAAATTTCATGCTTCATATGCCACAACAGTTATGATTTCAGGCAATAACCAAAGAACAGGTCCACATCCTTTCACAGCAACCAAGAAGAAGATATTCATAAGTAAGCCTGACAAACCTCAGAGGAGGGTATTTTTTATTATTATTATTTGGTGTGTCACTTTGGTACTCAGGCCTAAACTGGAAAGGGAAAATCCATGTTTGGCATGGCACCTCCAGTGCTTACAGGCTTCATAGACCAGTGGGAGCTGGCAGTGGAACCCACCATCTGCACAACAGACCCCACCAAGTTCAGAAGGACCAGTTCTGTCTTTGGTGACACTGGAGCACTTTTTCCCCTGCTTCTAATATCGTTCCCCATGCAGTATGAACCAGAAGTCTCCCCCTGCAGACACTTTGAATGTCCCAGGCTAACGTGGCAACTCCAAAAGAACATCAGAACTTCTGGGAAAAAAACAGGCTCTATTTGCCCCATTTTTCTTTATCCTTCAGGCAGGGGCTTTCCCTTTCCCCTGAGCCTGCTCACTCTGTGTCAGGGCACACCACAGCTCTTTAAGTTGGTACTGGACTCCAATCTCTCCATCCTGGAGCAAATAAACCTACAAAGTCCACTATGTCCACATAGTGCCCTTTACAAGAAGAGAAGCACAGACCAAGCCTCAACCTTATGAATTAGTTGCCCCCTTCTAAATTTTGAGTGTGGTTGCATCAGAATACAGACTTCTTAATTTTATTTTTTTAATCCATGCCTCTGAGGGGGTTACAGTACTGCTCTGTGACATTCAACAGCTCCCATACGGCAACTCAGATAAACCTTTGTGCAACTCATGTGTAAGGAGTCCCTGCAAGTTCAGCTCTGAGTCCTTCAGGATGAAGCACTCCATGCTATTTCCCATCATTAAAGCTGTCCTAGTGTGCACTAGCAAGGAATGTGGTCCTTAAGTGTCATTATGAATCAGACCTGAACTCCATATCCCAAGTTTTCCCCCACAGAGATCCACAGGCAGCCTCTACCAGTCTTTCCTGTTTTTTTAACAGCTGCGCATTGGAATTTTCAGTAGCTCATTTCTTGGCTTCAAGAGGTTTATGCATTCACCAGATACAATAATTAGCTTCCTCCCTTCACAAGATTCCAAAACAGATTTCAAAAAGCCCCTTCAATCCCTCTGTAGTCAGTTTATCCAGTATTAATCCATTGAAGTGATGCATTATGTTCTACCAGAAGAATTAAACAGAAAAAGTGGGAAGCTTTCTTACCTGTAATTGACTGACTGGCCAATAGGAGTCAAGTGCTGGCAAATTGGAGGTGTAATTTCTATTTAATTATGGCATTAAAAAAATTACATGAGATACCTATTTAACATGCAAAGGAGTAAAATCAAAGCTAATAAGAATAAATTGTAAAAGAGGACATGTACAAAATGTAGTAGCAGTTTCTTTGTTTTTTATAACTGTGCTCTGCTGAAGGGAATTGCTGGCTGCTGTGCCATTGTATTGCCTGGAAAACTGGCATCCCTGGCTCTGATTCTAAGACCCTGCCAACATGCAAACCTGCATTGCACAAACGCATGGCTGTGATCAAAAACAGCTGTTAAAACCCAAGTGGTGAACATGCTTTTCATGCTGCACATGAAGCTTGGATCAGTTCAGTTGATATGAACACAAGCAAAGCCCAGATACACCGTTCTAGAGCTCAAATATGAATGCAAATGAATGGATGAACCATGAAGAGTTTTGCAAGACTTCAGGTAAACTCATTTCAAAACACATTTAAAAGAAAATAGTGCAACCTCTGTGTTTAGACAATGGGTTAAAACCAACAGTATAAAATATGAACAGTTCTGTTTGAGCCAGTATAGCTACTAGTGCAAGACAGACAGCAAGAGTCCCATGAATTATTGGCATCTGAGAAGAACATGCCACTGCCATGAGAAAACACAAATACACTCATGCTTTTTTCTGGGGTAATGTATTTATCATTGTAGAGAAGCCTATTTTCTTTAGATTAACATCATAACTCTAATTCCAAATTGTTCCATTAGTCAGCACAACAGTGTGGGGAAGGGGAAAAAGGGTCTTACTGGGAAGAGGAAACAGGGATGGTCTTACAGACTGTTTGATCCACAAATGTAATAAACCCCAACAAAGCCATTCTGTAACTGCCCTAACCCAGCCCAGGGCACTGCTGCCCAGAGAAGAGCAGGTCTGGCTTCTGCAGCCTGCTGAATCCTGGTGCTAACTCAGGGGCAGAAGGCAAATGTCAGCATCAGTAACAGGATTTTGTTTTGTAGCACTTGGAAACAGAAGCCAAACAAGAATTACAGTTTTACCTGCAATGTGTTTTTAAAAACAAAGCACTTCCAATGGCTAGCCAAATTATCCTTTCAACATTTCCTGCTTTGTCAACACAAATTTAAAGTTAAAACACAAATTAAACTACCTTCAGTCCCTGGAGGAAAGGTTAGATGGATTTAAGATGCATTTAGTGTGTCAGATAGGAAAAACCCCACAGGTACATGCTCAGATAGCAGTGACATGCAGCCCCAGAGACAGATACAAACCACACTCACTCCCACATGCATCAAATTGCCCAGGAACCAGAAGCACAGCCAGCCATGACCCTGCACATGGAGTGAACTGAGAGGGTGACTTAATGCAAGTGTCCACACAGGTGATTTCTGCAGATGAGAACATTCATTGCCACAAGGAAGGCAGCACAGGTTAAAAGACAGACAGCTTACCCCTCTGAGCTGGTGGACTCCACCAAATATCCTCATCACTCCATCAATCTCCTGCTCCAGCCTCCTGGCCCAGTACTGCATACTGCAAGAGATGGAGTGAAAGAGAGAAAGAGAAAGGGAGAGAAAGAGAGAGAGAAAGAGTCAGAGCCCTGACACTGACGAGATAAGCAAGGGACTGAAGGGAGAGGGAGGAAATCAGTGCCTCAGCTAAGTTCACTGCTCTCTCCCTGCAGCACAGAGTGCAGGCACAGTACCAGGGACACGTGGCTTTGAGATTTATGGCTGAGGCTGGTTATAAACTTTAAGACTTCAAAATTTATGCACAAGGCACCACAGAGACAAGAGGCAGGGGATGGGGGGAAGGTACAACAAAAACTGCAAGGCTTTAGGGTTCATTTTCTCTTTATATAAACAGTTGCAGTAGATAATTATTTAAGCCCAGAGTGTTTAACAAGGTCGAAGTGCTGTGGACTACAGAAAACAGCTTAGTGCTTCATCAGGGCTCTGTAGCAGAGAGCAAACCCAGAGCCATTGCAGGGCCAGAGGTGTCTGTCCTACTGCAGCAATGGATTATCCCTGTGGAACAAGAGGAGAGACCTGGGCAGAGCCAGGAGCAAGCACGGAGCAGTGAGTGCCCAAGGGCTCTGCTGCTTTCCACCTTCAGCTAAGCCCCAGCTGAGCCAGGTACCAATGCTGGCAGATTCACTGCAGGCAGAGCTGCCTCCAGGGGCAGTGGGAAGGGGCCAGGAGCTGCCATGTGGCATCTCCTTCGTCCCAATCCCTGTACAGGGAGAGAGGCTGCCAGGCCTTCCAACAGGCACAACACCTATTGCTTAGAGCAATAATACCAAGTCAAAAACAACAACAAATAAACCCTCTTCTAAATCCACAGAACTTGATAACTCTCCTTCTTTTAATGAGATTTCCTGACTCCAGCTGCTGACCACACAAATGTCAAATCTCCCATCTGACCTGGAAAAGCAACACTCGGTTGCCTCTGCACCACTCGGCACTGCCTTCAGTGCTTTTTCCAGAGCAGCAGTGCTCTCGCAACATACACGGGGGAAAGGAGGGAAGGAGCACAAGGAGTGAAAGGTAAGGCCAGCAGCATGGCAAGCCATGGTGTCAGGGAGCAGACCAGCTTAGAGAAGTTGCACATTGTTTAGGTTCACCAAGTGATTTCATTCTTCGTTCAAAGAGACATTCCTCAGACAGCCCACACATGCTCCCCCCAAACCCCCAAACCATGGAGAGGCTCTCCCAGAGATCAAGGAGCAAAGAAACCCAACTAACTTTCAGCTGGCCTTCAGAGGACTCTGAATTGTACAGCACAGTTCAGCTGGGCAGAAATGTCCAACCAGAAAGATGCCTGAGCTGAACAGCAGAGCAGAACTTGTAAGGCATGAGGGGAGCAAACGGGACACAAGGAGGGACCGGCAGACAGACGTGTGTTACTCACACAGGCAAAACTCATGTCAGTTAATAACATACAAGGCTGTGGATGAAAACAAGATTTAATTGCACGTGCCAAGCCTTCTCAGTTTTCCACTGTAACTTTTGCTATTTCCCACATTCCCACTGAGGCAACGCTGCCTCTTTTCCCCTGGGAGCCTGGCTGGAGACAGGTAATCCAGGGAGTGAGATAGGTGAAGGCATCTGCCAAAGGAGGGAAAGCAGAGCCTTCAGTGGGACTGCCAGTGTGAAGGTATGATGTCACAGAAAGAGCTGAGGGAGGTTGGGGTGGAGATTTTGTTTCTTTTCCTTCTTCAGCCAAACATTTTACTTCCTATCAAAGGTATATTCAGTACCAAAGTTATCCATAAATCTTCTGAAGTATTTTCACCAAAAAATATTTATTTTTACACAAGACATTAATTTAAAAAATATGCCCTGAAACACCAAAACTGGATTTATTTTTTTCCCCGTACTCCAGTTTGTCCAGTGAACTGAAAAAAATCAATTATATGCTCATACTCAGCCACAGGTCCAAGAAACCCCACTGAGCACTTATGGTGCTGACACTTTTCCTTAACTTCCAGCTCTGTACAAGATCGTCGATTTCATTGACACCTGCCTGTGTCAGCTCTCTCCAGGAACACCTACACCACCACAGCAAGGGAAAATTACCACCCATCTTGAGCTGTATCCATCACATTAACAACTCCTCATATCCACTTAAATGTCACGTATGGCCAGGCCTTCAGAGAGGATTAGTTACAGAGGAAGACAGAGGCATCAATACTACTCTGCTGGCATATGCAAAAGAGACACTGAGCGCTCAGCTGGGCTGGGATTTACAATTAATTTAAATTTAGTCAGCAGATTTGTTTGGAAAAAAAATAAACTTATTCCACCCCCTGCCTCTGCCCTAAGAAATACTACTATTTTAGGGAAAAACCCTTGGATTTTTCATTCATGAGAAAGACTGCCATTCCCTTTAATTGTACAGACTTAAGATACCTGACTCTTAACCTTACAGACCAGCAGTTTCCCAAAGAGTCCAGCTAAGCCTTGTAGCACAAGCTTTAGATACCACTAGTAAAATAAATATGCATATTACACTATCAAATAAGGAGGAGAGCAATTTGGCATAGCTGACACCGGGTTTCTAGATTAAACAAATAGCAGAAGCAGCTTCTTTTTTTTGGTGTAGTATGGCTTACAAGAGCTTTTGCCAGCCACAGTAAAAATTCTTTTTATTAAACAGCAAATCCCTTACCCTCACCACAACACTGCCAAAACCCTTTTGTGACCCATTACTATTCCATGACCAAAAGTCTTCAGAGTGGGCCACATCCCAGAATTTGTAGGTTTCATTTAACTTGCCATATGCTGGGTTGAAGGTTACCATTAAAAAAAAACCAACAAAAAACATGAAACCCATTATTAGTCTGTTTCAGTTGACCTTCTGCTTCTTGTTACTTTCTTACGCCCATAATTCTATGCAAGACAACCGTAGCAAGGATAAGGAGAGTAAAGAAATGGATAGCCCATGATGAAGATGGAGATTTCTCTCGGAAGCGTGTCTCCTTATGGAATCTGTCAGCAATCAGACGTGACAGTCATTGCATTCCTGGGCCATTACTGTGGGGCTCAGGTGCCTTACAGGGCTCCAGGAGCGATAACTCCTAAAGACACGCAGCCGGAAGTGCCCTACTGCTCTTGTGAAATGTCATTTACAAACAAAGCATGAAGAAAACAGCTGATGCACTGACAGGGAAGCCACTGGCACGGCTGTGGTGGTGCTCAGGAAAGGCACCAGGCTCCCTTTATGAGCCATGTGCACAGTGCCCTCCCTAAAGCAAGTGCCATTTCAGTGTCTCCTGTAGTGAACCAATACCAGTGAGAAAACCTTTGAGCTCAAGAATTTGGGATGGCTTTCAGTAGCTCTGTGCCCATAGGGACTGCATGGAAAGAGCCTCGTAGCCCCACCATCCCCTGTATCCTCTTTGGCAGTGACGTGCCCATCACATCCCACTGATCCCCATCATCTCAGCTGACTTTGTCTTGGCTGGGGAGTCTCCACAGGATTCTCCCAACTCAACAACTCCACTACCATCACAGGCACATTCAGGAAATCCATTAAAAAATCTTCAGTATTGAAAAAATGTTTTCCTTTCCCTGTATATTTTACAGCCTCCTGTGCAACATTTCCAAGGGACATAAGTGATTTTTGAAAACATAACAAAACCATTTACCACAGAAAACTACAAAAATGTTAATTGATTTCATAATTCGCATATTTGATTTTTCTTAAAGATGAGATAAAGGAGGCTTTAAAGAAGCAGCAGAGCTTCAAAAATGTTTACTGTGTCAATGAGCACATCAGGAGGCAAATCACTGCTGTTGCAGTTGGGGCCAGGAAGCAAAGCATCCCACTTGTCCCACTCCTGCTCAGTGGGTACCTGTGCCTTGCCATTGGTCACAGCAGCCTTTACTCAGGGTTAGGGTACATTTCATGCTTCAGATGACCCAAGCAGTTGCAGAGATTTCTGTGCATGTCCATGTTGGTTTCTGAGGCTACATCACTGCTCCAGCTGTGCGGCTTCAGAAGGAAATGATAATAAATGCCTGGAAAGAGTGGAGATAGGCTGTCCTTGGGCCACATCCTCCTACCCTTGGGCACACAACAGATGGCAGCCTGAGTCCTGGTCCTCTGTACAGGACCTGGAGACACTTGAAGACAAGCCACCACTGCAAGCCACGTGCTGCCAGCTTGTGGCCACCATCACAGCAGCTCAGCCCAGGGTCACTCTGTCCCTTGGTGGCTCAGGATATGTGGGACAGACTCCTCACAGGCTGCAATGACACCTCATCACAGCTAACCTAGGACTGGGAAAAGGAGTTATACAAACCTCTAATGAACATAAGACTCATTGCAAGCCACCTCTCACAAAAGTGCTGGGAAAGAAGTAAGAGGAAAGAGGATTAGTTTTCTGTTTGAGGACAGTTTTTTCTTAAAAGAAGCCTTAGGAAAGTGTTCGTTTGGCTGCGAGCAGGAGAGGATGTTAAAAAAGGCATTAAAAAAGGAGATTTGATTCTTTTCTTTGGCTGCCTTTCTGGCCCCAAAAATATGAGAAAGAGTCACATATACATGAAAGGACAAGAGGAAAAACTACTTGCTAAGTAGACATACTGCCCCAAAGCTTATTGGGTTCTACACAGAGAGTGTTCTGTACAAGTGTCTACACTTCACACGGTGTGTTCAGCCAAGAATGCTTCACTCTGATTCATACACTTTGGTTCAGTGCCCAAATATTGCTATTTAATAACATTATTAATTACTGTGTTGTCTAGTTTTTGCTGTGCAGGAACTTCTTATAATTGGCTTATTCCTTCAAGATCTTTAATCCTCTAACTGTAACAGTGCGTGTCAGCGCACACACGTGCACGTGTGTTCAGGCTCATGCCCCCTCTGAGCTCCCCTACACACCTAGGCTCTAAAAACTCCATGTGAACCAGTATTTACCCATCAAGGAGAAATAAACTACCTTTTTTTTTTTTCTTCTAGAGATGCAGCTTACAGAGAGCACTCCTTCCAAATGACCACATAATTACTGACCATGCTTCCAGACACTATCAAGCCTTCCCCACTGTCATTTCATTACTCCATTTTAATTTAAAATATATGCCCAGGTGTTTATATAAAAGGAAGGGTGGGAAAAATTTGCCTGCTGGACTAGTTTTTTTCTAATATTTGTCAAGACATTATTCACCTCCACCATCTGGTTTTCCCTGTAATAAGAAAGCACATTTGACATTATTATAGGAGGGAAGGACAGGACAAAGGAATACTAGAACTATATCCCAAGGAAGATCTTTAAGAAAAAGGAACAGGATAGCATGTCTACATTCAGCTCTACCAACACATTACTTTCTTCTCCTCAATCTGAACACTAACTTTCTGTGCCTGTTTCTGTGCCCTATCTTCTCTCTGCTTCATCGCAACAATTTTTTGCAGCAACAATTTTTGTCTCAAAAAAGATACCACCCAGAAAAACACCATGTACCAAACTACCTACCAGATCCATCCTGATCCCAGTTTGACTCCCCAGCAAGTACTACAATATAATAAAAAGGAGAACTGTGGAGTTTTTTTCAACCTGCAGGACAGGTAACGCCAGGCAAAAAGTGAACAGGAAATAGTCTGGCAATTACACAAAAAAATTGTGTTTCATTAACAGCTCTTGAGCACAAATATCCTTGTAGGTACTTGTGGGAAAATAAGCAGCAACCACCAACTTATCATCGGTGACATTTAGGACAATAGGAAAATTGTTCCTTAGATATGATTTCTCTATTGAAAAACAGAAGCATTAACCATTCAAGGTCTAAAAACAGAACAGTTCAGTCAGGCACAGACATGCAAAATGACAGAGTTTTCAGGAATTCCTCTTCCATCTTTAGTTACACTGAAACATCTGAACACCTGAACACTCTGCATGAAGTGTTGTCTAATCTGTTCTTTAAATCCTCTGCTGAAGGTGAACCCAAGATCCCCACAATAACTTTTTGCAGTTTAATTTTTCATCCCATGGTGAAAAGTTCCCTTCTAATCCATACTAAATCTCAATTCCCTCATATCCCACCTATAGCAGACACGGAAAAATTCTTATGACAAGCTCCTAAGAACTGGAAGATCATTATTCTGCTGCATCCTTTGGAACAGAAAAATGAAGAAGACAAGGGAAAACTCCATTTTTCCCAGCTTTCCCTATTTTGCACTGTTTTCCAAATACATCATTCTTTCTGTTGCCCTGGTCTGGATTCTCTACAGTTTCCCTATTTCTCCAAAGCCTCATGCCAAAAAGTGAGGTCAGGTACTCCAACAGAAGCCAAATCCAGTGTTGTATGAGGGGAAAAATATCACCTCGCCAGTCTTGTCCAAGAAACTACTGAACACTGCAGAATAAATGTGCCCTTCTGCTATGAGAGCACTTTGTTGACTCAAAGTGATCTACAATACCTCTCAAGATCTTTTTTGCCACACTGCCACCCAGACAGATGTTCTTTATTCTGTATTTGTACACTTGATTTCTCCCTCTTAAGTGCATCACTTTGCATTTGTTTTCACTGAATTTCATTTTGCTGATACCCAGCTCACCGTTCAATTTTTCTAGATCATTTTGAATTCTGATAATGCCTTCCAAAGTACATCTGACCTCTTCTAGCTCAGCGTCGCCTGCAAATTTTATAAGCATATTTCCCATTCCATTGCTTAACTTATTAATGAAACTATAGAATAAAAGCAGGTCCAGGGCAGATCCCTGCAGGACCCTACTTGAAATGCCCTCCCAGTACGACAAAGAGCCACGATAACTATTCTTTGAGAGCTGCGTGTCCAATCAAAATATCTTGAATTTCAAACTTTACAAAAAGCTGATCTGGAGTATTTGATATGCAAAGGAGCTGGAGGCCAAAGGATAATGCAATGAATAATTTAAAGCCTAAGAGCAGGTTTGAGGAAAATCACAATCTGTTGGTGGATGATTTGCCCACAGACAGAGGAGGGAGAAGCCACTGAGTGTGTTAACTGGTACATTTGCCCAGCAGTGCTGCAAAAGGCCCCACACAGGCACTGATTTCTTCTGATCAAACACATGCACGGTCTCTCATTGATACAGCAATGAAAACAACAAACAGCAAAGCAACAACAGCAAATACCTCCTGCAGACCAAACGGAAGCAGAGATTGCTTTCCCAAAAGGCCCTTCCAGCCATGAACCCCAGGATCAAATTTCTCCCATCCTTATCAGTCTAGAGTTCACCTCCAGGCCATCACGCAAAGATGCAGCCATTCTGTGAGGGATACTTGGATGTACTGACCATGATTTGGCAGGACCTCCTTAGGAGGATCCCAAAATACATTAGAGCTGTACCAAAATTAATCCTCACAGTCTGAAGGGGTAAATCTGATCTCAGCACACTGCCACCAAGTCATCCTTCTCTAAGTGGAAACAGAACTGGGCACCTCAAGGTGATACCCTATTTTCAGTCAGGTTCAACAAGCAGCTCCCTGGCATGTGGGGTGTCTAATCAAACCACTTACCATCTGTATAAATAAAATTTAACCTGGTTGCCTTACCACAGGAATAAATTAGTTATAGAATTTATGTCTGGAGATCCAGGTGCACTTTTCCTGCTGCTATGAGGATGGTCCTGCAAACAGGAACTTTAGCAGGTGGCTCAAGTACTTTGACTTCTTGTGTGATGGTGGCAGAAGCATGAGCACACAACTCCAGAACTGGAACATAAAATAAGCCAAAGGTAATGGCTTCCAGTTCTGGTGCTGTACTGGTGATACTCTACCCCAAAAAATTAACTGTTTTTTTTGGAGTCCAAGCTAGTCTAATGCCTTAGCCTCCCTGTTTTTTGAAAGCTATGCTCTTATTTTACATCCTGAAACTCTATTTCCCCGGCACATTTGCTGATGTGCATTGGGAGCAAGAAAAGCCCGTGGCTTCTTTGCATCACCTTTGCACTCTCGTCGCACAGGATTAGAACTGGGCTCCTAATCTTAAAGCCTGTCACAAATCTAGACTTGAAACACAATGAATTAATAAATAAGTGAATAGGTGTCAGTTTTATGGAGCAAACTACCTGCATACATTTTATCCAATGCAGCCACTTGTCATTTTCAGCACCCCCTGAGACCCCAATGGCTGATAACTCTTGCACGTCACTTTGCAACCCATTATACAGATGAAGTTATATGATAAAACCTTCCTCCTCGCTGACTCCTTCTGTTTTACAGATGCAATCTGAGTGGAGACTGAAGAGATCCCATCCCCCACGGCAAAGATAAGGTTACAGAGGGTAGGTCTTAGTAAGGATTTTGCAAGCTGTATGAATTATTAAAGCCCTTTATGATATAATGACAGACATATCAGGTTATTTGTTTATTCTGTGTATAATTCATGACTCTCTTGGGAGCTAGACAGAAGTAGGATTGCTTGTTGCATCTCCTTGTTCATTCCAGTAAATCCTCATCACCAGATGGAAGCCTGAACCCCGCAGAAGACAAAACAGCCACACCTTGCAGGACCTGCACTTGGGACTGGAGATGGGAGCGCTTTTTTCACAGCCTGGAGAAAGTGAAGCTGTCACTTGAGTACATCAGGCCAGACGACTACTGGGACAACAGTCCCAGTAGAGTTTCTGTATTGTGCCACCAGAACACTGCCCACTAAATCATACGCAAACAGCTTTAGGATTAGATGCTATGAGTTGCCCCATGCTCCTGTATCACTGCTGAGTAACAGCTCATGTAGACTCTTTTAAGACTTTAGGATAGTTCACAACCACCACTTCCTAGCTACACAAATAGGACTATACTGGGCAAAGGAAAACAATTCCCCTTGCTTGAGTCATTTGTGTGGAGTCTGGTCAAAATACAGGGCAAAGCATGATAAAGGAGTGCCAAGTCCTGATGGCTGGAACAGTTTTTGATACATACATTATACCCATCTCTCATTTCCCTGGTGTGCTGTTTAATGGGTGAGGGAGATGTGATACCG